>VZRS01004380.1:0-119562 GCA_013398055.1 Ifrita kowaldi
TTTTTTTTTGTACTATTCTTGAACTAATGAAATCTGTTTTTTCAGTCAGTGGTATCACATCAGGGAAATATCAGCAGGAGCATCGGTAAAGACAATAGTTCAGACAGATGTCATTACCATTCAGTTGTTTCAGATATTCTGACATGACAAAGCAGTACAGTCCCTTTGGTCTGAACCACAGGTCTGAACCAGGCAGACATGGTTCTATCCAACACTGTTAATTCCATGAGCCAAACCACCTTGGAAATGTCCGTGGTTCACTTCAGCTGCAGCATTTCACTGGCAGAGTGATTAAGACCAAATGACTCCTTGTCCCCTTATGGCAGTTTTTGCCACTACTCCAGGGGTATATGAATATGGTTGCTTGAGCAGGTTTGCCAAGGGAATGATAAAACTGTGAAAGTTGTTACTTTAGTTTCTCATGTACAAATGAGCAGGAACGACAAATAGCAGATCCTTTAAGTGTTCCCCCGAAAATGAAATATGTACCAGTACTGCCTGTTTCTTCTGTCTCTACTAGTAGAAAAATAAATCCTCTATTTTTGAGACTTTCTACTCGTAAAATTTTTTTCTCATTTCTTTGAAATGTTCCAGCTTTATTTTATTGTTACATTTGAAAATAATTTTCAGAACAGTTTTCTAAAAGTTCTTCTTTTAATAAAAATCTAAATTTACAATTAGCAGAGAAACAGCACTCAGAAGTAAGAAGCTATATCATACCCATATCTCCTGTCTAATGTGAGTTCACAGTATGGAAGTTGTGGACACTACAGAATTTTGTTGGTGATGTCACTTTCCTGCAATGAGAAGTGCGTAGAAGAATGCACAAAACTAAGGGAAAGAATATCCTTAACATATGGCTTTCCTCTAGTGTTTTGAAGAAGACACTCTGGTCTGAACAGCTGATAATCAGACAAAAAATTAAGTTTGAAGTGAAATAAATATACCTGTATACAGTCATTATTCCATAAAGGACATAAGTAAACAAAAAAATTAACCTGGTCTCTCATACATGTGCTGAAAATAATGTATCAGAGTATTTCAATAACAGATGATCTACGGTTTAAATGAGGCTGGGCATTTGGTACTCACTTTGACTAGACAAAGTCAAAACTGGTAGCCAGGTTCTCAGAAACACCAGTGGATCTGAAGTAATCCCTTGAATCATCATGATGGGAGGGGAGTGTTTACAGATCTCCCTTCTAATGGAGAAAATATTCCTGAAAAAGTCTTTCTGGCGGATGGAAAGAATGACTACTGAAAAGAGTTTGAGTAAGTACTTTAATGACTGAACAATTAGGGGTCTATTACAGCCAGTGAGGAACCTTGCTGTTCTGAGGTGCTTCTCACTGATGCTTTTAAATTGGTCTTACTGATGGTTTTAATTATTATTTTAATTATTGCTTTTAATTAAGTGCTGGCTTAAGTGCTATCCATCAGAAGTACTGCACTCCTGAGTGGCAATCCGGGATTAAAAATGAGCAATTCCTGAAAGCCTGCTGAGTAACAGCAATTGTTGATAGTTTCAAAGGAAAATGAATTCATAGTTTTATGTTTATTCATCTAAATTATATTTAAATTTCATTGTTTTAAACAATAAAAAGGGAAATGTCTATGAAAATAAGTATTTTTCTTTATGACACACTTGAAATACAGCATTACAGAGCTGGAAGGGATATCACAAGTTCATCTAACCATTCCAGACTACCTCAGGAAAAGCAGCACCACACCTCTGCTATTCCTGATGGATCCTTGTCCAGCCAGCTCATTGATGACCTGCAACAGCACTAATGTACCTCTTCCATCGCTTCACCAAAGCCTTCCTAACAGCTACCCTAAATAGCCTTCCTGTTGTTCAACCCCATTATTTCTACACATGTCCAAGTCATCCAAGGAGAACAGAGCATGTCATTTTTATCTCTGTGAGCAGCCTTTTACATATCTGAAGACTATTACAATGCTCGTTCCCTTCCACTGTAGCTATCCCACTCTGCATTTTCTTGTTGGGCCATGACTTCCAAACCCCACCCTTGCTATTCTCCATTGGATTCTCTCTGATCAGTGTTTTTGCCAACAGTCACTCAAGCAGATTTCTGTGCCAGTGAGTGCTGCGTAGAGAGGTTCCTGTGGGTGTTGCAACTCTGCAATATGGTAAATGTTCAGCTCAGCTTCATTTAAAATATGGATTACCAGCACCCAAAAGACGAAACTCTATGAGACCTCTCTGAAGTAAATGTTAGAAATGTGCATAACTGGACACAGCTGTATGCAACAAGCGATGTGGGATGAAAAGCTGGTGGGACGTCACATGATGCTGGTGGCATGACACACAATGCCACATTTTGCATGCTCCACAATTTCCCCTCCTGGGAGGCTCCACTGCAATGTCGGCAGCTGCCCACCCTGGCAAGGAGTCAGAGGCAACAGAAAATGCAAATTTCCAAAGCAAGTATTAGTCAGAAATAACTGTTTCATAGGAGAAAAGGAAATACAATGAGAAGGGTGAACTAAATTTTTGCACTGCTGAACTGAGGACCTAAAAAGTCAGCACAGGACGGTAACAAAGATACTTCAGAGTATGTTTGAAAACAGGCTGAGTGCAGCTTGGTTAAAACAGGCTCGCTCACGCCCATCGATTTGCCTTTACAGTGACTTCTTTACGTGAGTGACTTGAGACTTGAGCCGTGGGAGCAGTCTAAGTGAGGACACGTTATCTGCTGAGCGACACGTTTGGGGTCACATACATTGCGGAGGGGCGGCTTCCGAACCGCCCAGCGAACTGACTCGGGAANAGTTCGAGCGCAGGGCGGGAGGGCACGGACTGGCCAGCGGCGCGGCCCCTCGGGCTGCTGTCGGGGCGCTCCCGGAGTCGCCGCTGAAGTCGGCGTTCCGTGTTGTGTCGTCCCGGTTGGTTTCCCCTACCCCGACCCAGCGGCTGGAGATGAGCGCTGAAGCGGAGGGGCCGTCGCGGGCGGACGGTGCCGGCGCGGACAGCACGAGGTGACGCCACCTCAGGTACCGTGGCTCCTTCAGCATCCTCGCGGGTGCGGGCGGCGCCGGGCTGTGCAGTGTCCGCCTGACCTCCGCCCGGCTGGGGGCACCGCCCGGAGGCAGCGGGGACGGTGCGGGGTCCCTGGGGCGGTAGCATTCCCAGCCTGGCCCGACCGCCCCTCAGGCGGGGCCGTCTTCTCTGCAGCCGTGTTGTGGTTTTGATCCAGGAGAGAGTGTGGGCTGCTGCTGGCAGCTACAGGATGAAGTCGCCTCCCTGCTGCATGTCTCTTTCTTCCCAAGCATCCTTGGAGGAACCAGGCAGTAGCACATCCCTGGGCTCGTTGGACTCCAGTGTTTTCTCCAGTGAGGAAGAGCAGGGGCCCCTGATCCAGAGGGTCATTCCCTCTCTGGACTGCTTTACTATCAATGTCGGAGGCAGCCGCTTTGTGATGTCCCAGCAAACTTTGTCTTGCTACCCTGACACCCGTCTTGGCAAACTGGCAGTAGTGGTCTCTGCTGCCCGGGATGTGGCTTCTGGCCTCCTTGAGCTTTGTGATGATGCCAACCTTGTGGAGAATGAGTATTTCTTTGACCGGAGCTCACAGGCGTTTCACTACATCCTGAATTACTACCAGACAGGGAGGCTGCATGTGATGGAGCAGCTTTGTGCACTCTCTTTCCTGCAAGAGATCCAGTACTGGGGTTTGGATGAGCTCAGCATTGATTCCTGCTGCAGAGACCGGTGAGTTGTGGGAAGATGAGGCTTCCGGGATTGTGGGCTAGGTGAGTTCAGCATTGCCTTGCATTCAGGAACACTCAGGTGAGAGATCCAGCAGTGGGGATAGGTGAGGTAGCAGGGCATTTGGAAAAGTTGTGTGAGTTGAGCCCCAAGTGCTGCTTTAGCAGTGGATAGGTGTCAGGAATGGGAGAAGATATGTTGGGTGAGGTCACGGTTAACATTTGCTGTGGGAAAGGTTGTTGGTGAGGGCAAGATAGTGAGACAGGAACAGAGTCTGGGATGTCCTATAGTGGCTTCAGACTGCCCCTAGGAGCTCAAAATGTTTAAAAGGACACTACCAGAGATGAAAAAGGTTGTGAAAGGAGAGATGCCCCTTCAATCATTCAGTTTGAGGTTTATCATAGAGGGATTAGATGTGGAGTCAGGCACGATGCTGGGAGTGATAGGATCCTGCCTACCTGCGCTTTGATTTTGAAGGATTTCCAAATCCAAGCTAGAGAGGCAGAAGAGAGGGTTGGTCACCTGCCAGGCTGAGTGTGGGTGGCATGGCTCCAGGAGGAGCCATGAAAGGAAGCATCGCACGTGGATGTAGCAGCTTACAGGGAGGGGGCAGCAGCAGCGGGAACATGGCTCACTGGAGACAAATTATAGCAGGCACTTTGGGAATGAGGTGGGTTTTGACTGAACCACCCCCAGGATGTTTCTGTTATTTCTATTTGCAGTTGATTTTTTCCACCATATTTAATGTTACTGGTTTGGGTTTTTTAATATTGAAGAAACTTATTTTCTAAAGAGTGTAACTGCTATTTATCTATAGCAGTTATGTCAAAATTATTAGAAGGAAACAAAGAAGTAATCCCATCCCAAAAGGATGGAGGATAGGAGTTATCCTACCCTAGTATGGTTCAGTTCTTCAGCTGAGAAAGTTGGAGCCTAGTTTTCATCTCTTTCTTCCTTCTCTGGTAGGTGTAACTGAACGCTCCTGCTAATTTGGTGATACACGGAGCTACAAACTTCTTTGGCATATGCAGGACTAACTGTATTGAAGGCAAAATTGCATAAACCCTTTGTCTAAGGCTTGAGCTTTGCAGCAGTCAAAAAGAAAGATGGGAAAGAAAAAGATTTTTTTTTTGTGTGTGTACTTTGAGTATGTTTGTGTTTCACAAAATTCCAGTGTTATTATACTCTTGCTCTGACAGAACACTATATATTTACAGTCTGTGAGTTTTACTCAGTACAAATGCTTGTCTACTTTCTGTGAGAGCCCATGTATCTAAACAAAGAAAGATACCTTGTCATCTTAGTGTGTATTGATCAGAAGTTCACCCATGAACTGTATGGCTTTTATTATGCCTTCAGTTTTACTATTGCAAATATGGTTCAGTGTAATAAAAATGCAATATAATTAATCAAATTGAGAACTGTTTAAAAACAGAGGATCTGGTTGTGCCAGGATTGTTTCCAAGAATTCGTGTTAGTCGTGCAGCAGATCCTACTGTGGTCAACATGATCCATACAAATAAATCGCTATCAGTAAAATTACTCTGCATATAGAATGTGTCACTGATGGGAAATGGGAAAATGGAAGTATATCAGATCAGTGGAAACATGCTGCAGGGGCTGAATTAATAAAAGCCGTATGCTTGATATTAGGGTTTTCTGAGCTCACATAAGGTAAATTTTAATGTGAATTCATATGACTTGCATAGTAAATGATAAGACAAGCATCTGCATATGGGTGTTAAAAATCTCTTGGGGGGTGTTCCTGGGCAGGTACTTCAGGAGAAAGGAGCTGAGTGAAGCCTTAGACATCAAGAAAGATGCAGAAGAACTGGATGCCCAAGATGAAGAAGAGGATTTTTCTGGTAGCCTCTGTCCCAATGTCAGACAGAAACTTTGGGAAGTTTTGGAAAAGCCTGGCTCCTCTGCAGCAGCCAGGACTTTTGGCACATTGTCCATGGTTTTTGTTGTTGTGTCCATTGCCAACATGGCCTTGATTTCGGTAGAGCTCAGCTGGCTGGCCCCACCACTGCTGGATGCCCTAGAGTACCTGTGCATTGCGTGGTTCACGGCGGAGTTTGTCCTGAGGCTCCTGTGTGCACGAGATCGGTGTCGCTTCCTAAGGAGTGTGGCAAACATCATAGACCTCCTTGCTATCTTGCCTTTCTACATCACCCTGCTGGTGGAGAGCCTGTGTGGTGGTGAGAGCTCCCAGGAACTGGAGAATGTGGGGCGCATTGTCCAGGTGCTGAGACTGCTCAGAGCCCTGCGGATGCTGAAGCTGGGAAGACATTCAACAGGTACATTTGGCCATGGCTGTGGTACTTCTCAGTTTCACTGCCTGCAACAGTTGTCCCTGGGCACAGTCCTCCGTTTTGTGTGCATTTCTGCCAAAGCTTTTTTACACAATCTGTTAGCAGTAATGGCTTGTGAAAATCTTACTTTTGAACATTATAATTGAGTGACAAGGGCCTTCTCCGAAAAATTTTCGCTCTTCATAAAGCCTTTTATATTGTGTGCATTGAACGTTTACAAAAACAGACCTCAAAGTTGCATTTTGTAAATCATGCACCAGTCATTCATAGTGTGATGAATCTTAAAACATATTTGAGTTGATTTTATTAGGGAAGAAGCAAAGATCATCAGCCCACACTTTTTGTATTATCCAAGGCCCACTAATGACAGCTGTCACAATTTGGCTTGTTTAAAAGTATATGCAAAGAAAGATACCATGATTTTGTCCACATCATAGATCCTGAAAACAACCACAGTGGAGAATGTTTCAAGGAAACTGTTTAAAACTGAATCTTTGCAAGTGATGGGTTGAGGGGCTCTCTGGCCCCATTGAACCCCCCTGTATTCCTGTAGTATGAGGAACCCATTGGGGGGCTGCTTAGGCAGTGGGACCTAGGTGCAACACAGAGCAGCCATGCCAGGTTCAGCCAGCATTCACCAATTGGTGTGAGGTCCTGAGTGTCCAGGCACTCCCGACAGATGCAGGAGCAGCAAGCAGGGGTGGGGTGGAAGGTGAAATGCATTTCTGTGAACCATCTTGCTCACTCTTTTTGGTGAAATGAAGGCATAAAAGTTAACATTTTCCAGTGGGAATTTGTCAGAGGAAGCTGGAAATGACTGAATTTCTGGAAAGTGTTGAATTTCCTCTTGCGTTTCCCCTGATTTTATTACTACTTCATGGCATGCGCATGCCTGGCTATATGAAAGAATAAAAGCTGTCTTGGCATTTTCAAAATGATTTCATTATGTTCCCACTTAAATCAGTGCAGAATATGGTGCTGAATTTGGCAGGAGAAGTGTTCAGCCAACACTCAGAGCTTTGAAAGATTAGATCATCATAGTAAGTCATGGTCTCTGTCCTGCAATATTAGCCTGTTCTGAAGACAGTAATGATTGTTCTTAAAATGCACCCAATGTGCCCTTCCAGGATTTCCAGCCATGAAGCAGGAATGGTTGGATGCCTGACTATATTTTTGGAGAGCCCTCTCTGTGAACTGGCCCCAGTTCAGCAGGAGCTATAGTGTGCTCACAGCAGCAGAATGTGTCTTACTTTTGTTACTTTTGTTCCCACGGAAGGGTAGCAAACCAGCCTGCCAGTGGCAGGGAGTAGCTTTGTTGCCACTCATAATCAGAGTGGTTTGGGAAGTATCTTAATCTTACTCTCTACCCTAGATTGTGCTTCGTCTGATGTATAGCAGTCCCTCAGAAAGCAGTTGAGAGGAAACTTAGAATGATTCAGTCTGGCAATGTGTTAGTTTTGCTCCATTATAAGCTTTGCAGGGTTTGGTAGAGGTTTTTTGCAAGAAAGGCTTTTACCCACTTTTGATGGTAGTTGTAATGTGAATTCAATCCTGTCTAACTGTGTTCTGAAAATAAGAAAAAGATTTGATCTCATCAGGACACTTTTGTGCTGACTAATAAAATGTTCATTGAAAAGTATGTTGATTCTAGTTAAAAAGTTTCCAGTTTATTGCATTTTACTGTTACAGAATGAATGTGTTCATTCTGCCACTCAGTTTTGTGGCTTTTTCTATCAACTTGAAATCAGATGTTTCAGATATTTGTAAAACTGCTAACTTCAGGTATACATACTTCAAGGATGGTCTAAACACTTAGGTCTATTTATTCTTAAGTTAATTATTCAGTATTTACCACAATTTATGTCACAATATTGAGTGACATGGAATTTAATAATACCATGTTAGGGCAAAGTGAATTAATTATACAAAAATGTAGTATCCTGATCTGGAGGTGTGCTGTCTTCTTTTTACTGAAATCAAAATGCTGGTTTCAAGGTACAAGAAGCAGTATATGTATCAATTTAAACCACTCGCAGCAGTGTTACCATCATCGTGTTTCTTCTTTGGTAGGTAAGTTGCTGCCCACTTAGGTCCAGAATGGTAAATCAAATTTGTATAATTTAAGTGTAGAAACTCACAGTTCTGATCTTCTGTCTGAAGAAGTTTGTTAATGTGCTTCTTGATACATCCTTTACCACAGCTCCTAAGGCAAGATGAGCCCCGTGTGTATCATACATAGAGACCATCCTCCTTGCACATACCTAGGCAGTCCCGATAAACCTCATTGTTCAGGGATGGCTCTTCAAACTCCTCTGCTCTCTTGCCTGGGATCTGACAGCTGCCTTCCAGTGAAGCTTCTCTCCAACTCCTATACTCTCAGACCAGACAAAGCTTCAGGCACTGCTCAGTTGTTTCATGTGGCAAGATGAATGCAAGAGCAGAAGATCTGTGTCTGCAGGCAGCAGCTTCTCTTTCACCAAGCAGGGACGTTCACAGCCACAAGGAGAACATCTCTGTGGTACTGTGCAGAGCCATAGCAAAGCTGGGATCACAACAGCAGCCTGGCCCTGTTCAGGGGCAGAAATGAGTGAGATGAAAAAACATCAATTCTTTTCTTCACTTTCAAGAAATAGCAACTTAACCCTTCCTGTGGGACAAGGACAAGAATGAAAAAAAGAAATTAAAAAATTCATTTCTGCCTCTTTGGAAGCTTAAGCCAGCTCACTGGAGGGATGTGATGCCTAGAAACACTCAGGCTAGACTGATGTGCGTGTGTAGTTACTTATGCACAGTACAATACTTCATCGAGGAACCACTGAGAAATCAGTAGTACCTCGATCCATAAAATGTGTAGCTAGAGGGCAAGACTACTCTTGTGATATAGCAAAATTATGGGTTTTAGTAGCTTCAGGAATAGATGAGAACTGGAGATGCATTTTTCGTGTTCTCAGATGCTCCTCAGCTGTTGCCTTCCTCCTGGGGCCATGTTTTCTGTGAAGCCTTGCTGGTCCCCTCTGGGAAGCACGTACAGAGGGACTTCTTGAGGAGAAGTAGGGTGTGACCATCTTACTTGTGATGGCAATGAGCATATATTTGAGAGAAGACCATAGCATATTTCAGGCTGTCATGCCTCTGGAGTCATGAAGAGTTGAAACTTCAGTGTTTTTGTGTCAAAACTTTAGGGTTCTTTAAATGCTGTGTAAATTGAAGCTCCTGAATATAAGCTTGTATTGCCAAGTCACTTTAGACAAAAGAGAGATAGAACTTGACCTGCATGGCAGAAGTGTTTCCCCTTCCTCCTTCCAGGGCTGGGGCTCCTTGCCAGCCTCACACCAACTCTGTTACAGCACCTTAGCACCTTCCAAGCACGAGTAACCAAGCTGTCACAACTCCTGGCAAGGAGTTCTCATGCGAAGCTGTAAGACTTGCTGAGGTGTCTGTGCTGGAGCAGCCCTAGTTTGGCCATGTGCCAGGGCTCAGAGACATTTTAAAAAGGTACAAAGTAATACAGTAGTATACTTTATACATGTCATTACGCCAACTAATTCTGCTTGGAATGAGCTGTGGAGTCCAGTAACTTCTCTGATTCATAGATTTGCCTAAAAATGTCTCCTGACTTCATCTAAAGATGTGGAGAATATTTTAATTTTAGATGAGTATACTAGAACTAAGAATAATAAAAAGAAAATATCAGACCCTGAGCAGTTAGAATAACTATAGGAAGAACAAGAATATCATCATTGTGATACAAAGAGTCAACAGTTACTGTTCTGTTCCTCCTTACTTTACCTATTTTATGTGAAAGTTGCTTTTTTTTTGGCTACAATACTCTCACGATTCATCATAAGGTACAAACCCTGGCTTTTACAATATTCATTTATGCTTTGAAAAAAGTGCTACAGGGTTAATAATAAATTGTACCTTCTTCCTAGCTCACCTGAAAGGACTTACTCTTCTGCCTTGTTCAGTACGAAGTTTTACAGAGCAAGGAATCACAGTATCTTCCTTGGAAGTTGAGAATTTGATCCGAGTCCTTGCAATTATCTCACAGAGCTTTTGCACTGCTGATATTAGTGTTTCCAAAATATGGAGGCAGTCATATTGACAGAGAAAAGATTGCACTGGTACATCTTATTCCCCTTGTGTTAAAGATTTAATCTATATCATTGTAATAAACATTCTACAGATCATAGTTATAGTAATACAAGACCTCAATATAGGTGAGTTCTTTACTGGAGTTGGTAGTAGATAGCATTGGAAGAAAACCCCAACATTGCCTCCAAACTCTGCTGTGTACTTCCATTGTTTGCTGTCCATAAACAAAACCTTTAAAATCCATTAGACCTGCAGGGGAATAGAAAGAGCCAAAAGCAAGAAATTTTAACATCTTGTAGTTTGAGACTGTGGAAAAATTGAATTGCTTATGACACTAATGAGCATATGAAGTCTGCAAGCAGGGGCAGAGCCTCAGTAAGCTGTTTTGCAAACATGAGTTTAGTGAGAAGTATACCCATGAAGGGTAATTCATAAGCATTATGTTTTTCTCATTTATTAGAGAAAACATCTCACATTTTTAAAGAACAGTGTTAAAAACTAATTCAGAGTGATTCAAAAGATAATTTCAGTCTCCTATGTGTCTCAGCTGAATTGATACCCTGTTATCTTCCTTCTTTGTTTATGTGTACAACATTTATCCATTGCACTATTTTTAGATTCACTTTCCTGCTTGCTTTGTGGGGCAGTCTAGCCTTGAAGCAGCAACTCTAGCAGGAATATAGGGGGTTACAGAGAGTGGTCCTGAACTCCCTGTGCAGCTCATGGGCAAAAGGACTGATGCTGTACATCCGTCAATTAACAGGATTCCATGCTTGCATTGTCAGGCTTTGCTATCTTGAGTTTGGCACAAGTGCAGCTGTTACTGGAAAACCGTATTTGTTTTGATGTCTACAGATACAAGATAATGATAGGGTTTTGGGGAGGAAAGAGGTGTCGAAGGGAATCTGTGACAACTATAAAAGGGTTGAAAACAGTCCTTAAAGAAAAAGTTATTGAGTGAACTGTACTGGGGTCTAAGCATTCACATGGCAACACAAATTTGGTAACTAAGGACTCCTTGGTCCAAGAGATAAATAGGACGGTGGCTGGAAAACAGAGGCTTGGTGCATTCAGGCTCTAAGTATAAAGCAGGTGCTTTTAGTTTGTTTTTAAGTAGTTTAGACTAGTGCTAGATCTTCTCTTAATTAATAAATCAAGATAGTTTAGTTTGTCTAAGTTACATGTGTACGTAGTTCAAATCATAAGTAATGAGGAGAATTTCTATGCTCTGTATTAAGAAAATAAGAGATTATGTCAGAGGTTCTGTCTGACATGGTGATATATTTCTTTAAATCACTTTTTCCCAGTAGTGTTTGGAGCAGCACCTCTTTGTAGCCTGCCAGGGTCGGTGCCTCATTAAACCAGCAGAAGTGCTGGTGGGAGATGTGGTGATCGGAGGCCATCATGAGCATGGTGACCATGAAATGAGAGAGTTTTCAATTCATGGTGAAATGAGGAAAGAGGTTAACAAAACCTCTCACTTGGATTTCCAGAGGGCAAGATTTGGCCTGTTCAGGAGAGTCCCTTTGGAAGCAGCTCTTAAAACCAGAGGGTTCCATTATGGCAGGATACTTTTAGAAAGAAATCTTAAAGTCTCAGGAGCAGGCTTGTCCCTATGTGCCTAAAGCCAAGCCAGGGAGGAAGAAGGGCAGCCTGGATGAACAGGGAGCTTCTGCCAGAACTCAGAGAAGAAAAGGGAGTTTATGACCTTTGGAAGAAGGAGAGGAACTCGGGAAGAGGACAAGGATTTCATTAGGTCATGTAGAGAGAAAATCAGAAAAGAAAAAGCTAGGCTAGAACTCAATCTGGCCACCACTGTGAAAGGTAATAAAGAGTGGCTTTATAAATACATTACCAACAAAAGGAGGGCCAAGGAAAATCTCTGTGAGGGGAGAACATTATCATCAAGGATAAGGAGAAGGCTGGGGTACTTAATACCTTCCTTTCCTCATTGTTTAATGGAGAGATGGCATCCTCATGGCAGCCAGCCCCCTGAGCTGGTAGACAGGGACAGGAAGCTGAATAGCCCCCCTGCAATCCAAGAGGATGTAGTTAAGTCACCTGTTGTGCTACTTCGACACTCACAGGTCTATGGGGCCACATGGGATTCCTCCAAGGGTGATGAGGGAGCTGGCAGAAGAGCTTGTCAAGCTGCTCACCATCATTTATTATCAGCCTTCGTTAACAAGGGAGGTCGCAAGTAACTGGAAGTTGGCAATTGGAATGCATGTCTACAAGAAGGGTCAGAAGGAAATCCAGGGAACTACAGCCCTCACCTTGGTGCTGGGGAAGATTATGGGACAGATCATTTTGAGTGTGATCACACAGCATGTACAGGACAACCAGGGCATCAGGCCCAGCCACCATGGGTTTAGGAAAGGGCAGTTCAGCCGAGGCTTGAGCATCCTGGTCTTTTATGACCACATGGCCAGCCTAGTGGATGAGGGAAAGGTTATGAATGTTGTCTACCTGGACTTCGGTAAAGTTTCTGACGTGGTCTCCCACAGCATTCTCTTGGAGAAACTGGCAGCCCATGGCCTGAACGGATGCACTCTTTGCTGGGGATAAAACTGGCTGGAGGACTGGCCCCAGGGAGTGTTAGTGAATGGTGCCACATGCAGCTGGTGGCCAGTCACTAGTGGAGTCCCCAGGACTCAGTATTGGAGCCAGTCCTGTTTAATATCTTTATTGATCATCCGGATGAGGGAATTGAGTTGTACCTTCAGTCAGTTTGTAGATGACACCAAGTTGGGTGGAAGAGTTGGTCTGCTGGAGGATAGGAGGGTTCTGCAAAGGGGTCTGGACAGGCTGGATAGATGGGCTGAGACCAACAGTATGAGGTTCCTTAAGGGAAAGTGCTGGGTTCTGCACTTGGGTCACAACAACCCCACACAGTGCTACAGGCTGGGGGCAGAATGGCTGGAAAGCTGCCCAGTGGAAAAGGATCTGGGTGTGCTGCTGAGCCAGCTGTGCCCAAGTGTCCACGAAGGCCAGTGGCATGGTGGCCTGGATAGTGTGGCCACATGGACTGGGGAAGCTATTTATCACCCTGTACTCAGTACTGGGAGGCCTCACCTCAAATCCCATGTCCAGTTCTGGGCCCCTCGAGACCAGAAAGACATTGAGGTGCTGGAGCATGTCCAGAGAAGGGCAACGAAACTGGTGAAGGATTGAGAGGGTAAATCATATGAGTGGCTGAGGGAGCTGGGGTTGTTCAGCCTGGAGAAAAGGAGGGTCAGGGAGGACCTTATTGCTCTCTATAACTACCTGAAAGGAGGGTGTAGCCAGGTGGGATCAGCCTCTTCTCCCAGGCATCAAGCAACAGAAAAACAGCAAACGGCCTCAGGCTATGCCAGGGGAGGTTCAGGTTGAGCATCAAGAAGAATTTCTTCATGGAAAGGGTGGTTAAGCATTGAAATGGGCTGCCCAGGGAGGTGGTGGAATCACAATCCTGGAAGTGTTCATGAAACAGCTAAACGTGTCACTTAGTGCTATGGTTTAGTTGACAAGCTGGTGTTCCGTTAAAGGTTGGACTCGATGATCTTGGAGGTCTTTTCCAATCTTACTGAGTCTATGATTCTCAAGACATGTTCACCTGCATTTAAAGAAAGCATAAAGCAGTCAGCCTTTAAGTAAGAGGTGTTTTGCAAAGTTGTGATGACAGCTACACGAATCAACCTACTGACAGCATTTCTTGTCTTTCAGGCTTGCGGTCTCTTGGGATGACTATTGCTCAGTGCTATGAGGAGGTTGGCCTTCTGCTTCTTTTCCTCTCTGTAGGAATCTCTATATTTTCCACTGTGGAATACTTTGTTGAGCAAGGTGTGCCAGGCACAACTTTCACAAGCGTACCTGGTGCTTGGTGGTGGGCAACAACTTCCATGACAACAGTTGGTTATGGTGACATTAGACCAGACACTACCATTGGTAAGGTAGTAGCCTTTATGTGTATACTGTCAGGAATACTGGTTTTGGCTTTGCCAATAGCTATAATAAATGACCGTTTTTCTGCCTGTTACTTTACACTGAAGATAAAAGAAGCCGCTCTTCGGCAGCGTGAAGCTTTAAAGAAACTCATGAGGAACTCATCCAGCGATTCCAATATCAATGTTAATTTGCGAGACATATACGCGCGCAGTGTCATGGACATGTTGCGGTTAAAGAGCAGAGAGAGAGCAAGTACGAGGAGCAGTGGTGCAGATGATTTTTGGTTTTGACTTTAAAGTTATTTGACCTTGTATAGCGCATAGACTACTTCAGAAATTTAGTATTAAGCATCTCTTTTTTTATTATTTGCCATATAGTGTATTTGTTTTTCCAGCTGGAGTTTTACTTACTTGGACAGACTGAAATATCTATTGTATACAAAAGGCAGAATTCATAACATGAAATCTCTCAAGGAACTCTAAAACCTGCTTTCAGAGCTGGGTCGTGGTGGGTCAGATGGGAAATAATGGATCCATGAAAGTAAAACAATGGTGCAAGCATTTGTCTTATCTAAATCCCTACTAATGTGTAATAATAAAGTCTTGTTGAAAATTGCCACAGTGTTTTGAATTTTTAACATCTGGGTTTTGTATTTGCACTTGGAGAACAAAAGTCAAAGTCATTAAGGAAAACTGAAGAGGGAGGTCTAAGAAAGTGAAATATTGAATAAATGTATGATGATAATCCTGTAAGAAGTTTAATCTTGATCCCCTTTCTTATCCCCATCTGCTACCCCATTTGCATGAAGAAAAGGTTATTATTCTGGGGCAAGGTGAGGGCTGAGGGGAGGGAGGAGGGGGTGGGTTTGGAATTTCCTCATTTGCAGAGAAGCAAAGGGCTACCAGATAAGTAGTGGATATTAGGACATAGGTGGAAGTATCAAGGAGATGCAAGATCTGTAGCAAAATATAAAACAGTCATGAAAAAAGTGCCATAATACAGAGCATCCTCTGTAGTTGCTTCAGAAGTTGCAGGAGCTAATACAGCCTTTGCAATACAGAAGTAATTTATAAAGTTAGTTTGAACTATGCCTTCTCTATGTGTTTTGATTCCTGTTACTTATTTGTGTAGTTAAGCAGTTTTTGTGCTCAAGTAAAATCACCATTGGATAGCAGAAGAAACAGAAATTGTAAAAGATAACAAGCTAGTGATTTCTCTGTCTCCCATTAAAGTTGTAGGTGTTCCAAGTGGACCAGATTTTTAAAAGTTAATTATCTTCACTGATTCATTATTAGAAAAATGCTTCATTAAAATATTTTGTTTCAAAGGAAAAATGAGCACTTGTTGGACTGACTGCTTACTTTATGTAGTCATCAAAGTAAAAATGTAAAATAATCAAAGGTGTTTTCAGTCTAATTTCACACCCCCCACCTCTCTGGTGGCCCAATATCATTCTTAGCAAACAAAGCTTCTCTTTAAAATAATTCCACTGATCTAGACTACGCATTGTTATATGCACAGAATGCATATAACTCAGCTAGTGCATTAAATTAAAAAAGTCACAAACCTCTCACATTTCACATTTCCTTTGGGCAATATAAATGCTAAAAAGATAAATCTATTAACTGTGGATTATTTAGCTTTATGTATTTATGTACATAGAAGAAAAACTGCATTTGAGAATATATGAATGGGGAAAATAACCTGTTTTTAATAAACATTGAATAATAACTTGTTTTGAAACAAGAGTGTGTTTTTCTGTCATTCCCTGTAAATAATGGTGTAAACACAATACAGCCACCAAGATTTTCAAGGCACCTTGATGCAAACTGAGCAGCATTTTAGCATGAAACTTCTGATTTGTCAGCATTTTGATTTGGGACCAAGCCAGCACATGCTACTGTCACCAGGGTCAGAAGGAAGACAAAAACACTGGACACCACCAGAAATTGCCTAGGTGTTACAATTTGTAGGTCATCCTCATGGTCTGTGGTAAACAGAGAGCAACTGTGTTATCACAGTGTTCCACTCTCCCCAGATACTCTATGAATCCATGACAAAACTCCCAGTGATGTCCAGGAGACAAAATTAATTCTGCAGGGGAAGGTCTGGTGCAGCCCACTCTGGGTTATTATTTCATAGCTCTTTGGAGCAGGAAGTCTCTCAGGCTGCACAAATTGTACAGGCTGTTTCTCATTCAAAAGTCATTCTAATTATAGAGAATTAGGAAGAGGCTTTCATTGTGGGAAGGCTGTTTTGTAATGTCTTTTGTGCTCTCTTGTACAGCATCTGATCTGTGTTTGAGAAAGGAAATGCAGTTAGATAGCTGATTGATTCTCTTTAGGGAAAGGCTGCTTTATTGCATCCTGTGCTTTTTATGAAGGACTCAAAAGAATGAGAGAAATGTTCTGGGTTGTATTAGTTGATTCACTCCTTTTACCATCTCTGGAGATAGTTTCCTAGAAATGCCCATGGGGAAACGTGGCTCAGACTTTGTCAAGTAGTTGCTTTGGCCTCTGTTTTAAGACCTCTTGATTTTAAATTCAGTCTCCCAAGCAGTGTTGGTCAATCATGTTGTTTATGCAGAACGGTTTTCTATCACATTATGGGCTGAGACTAGCAAATCATTTTACAGAGGAAGGCCAGTTCTGCTTTCAACTCTTACAGACAGAAGGACCAGAGCATTCATACTGAGAAACACACAGTACAGGACATCACAACTCTAAAAAAATGAAGCTACACCACGTACGTGCTACCACAGAGTTGGGAAATAGCTCAGCCACCACTAAGGCACCAAATTAAGAAAGTTACTTTGCTATCTTTAGAATATCACACTGAAGACAAGAAGCTACCTTTTGTCCTCACTTCTGTTCTGCCATCCCGCAGCAGACTTGGCAGACGTGATCAGTAACACTGGCTGAAAATTCAGTATTTTAGCTCAAAACACCAAGTATTTTCACACGCCGACATCAAAGGATGTAGCTGCAGCACATACAAGAAAGTCCTGCACTAACCTTGGTTCCTTAGTACAAGAAGCAGTAATAGTGAAAATTACAGAAACATAGAACCATAGGACAGTATGAGTTGGAAGGAACCTTAAAGATCATCTAGCTCCAACCCCCCTGGCGTGGCAGGGACACCTTCCACTTGACCAGGTAGCTCAAAGTCCCATCCAGCCTGGCCTTGGACACTTCCAGGGAGGGGACATCCACAACTTCTCTGGGTGTGTGTGTTGACACAAGCAGACAGCTGGGACAACCACGAAGTCACAGTTAGAATGCAAAGAGACGGTTTATTGCTGTTCCCTTGCTATCAGGGGATCCTGAAAGCAGCACCTGGCCAAAGGTACATATAAGCAGAGGTGCAGGCACCTTTAAACGTGGTCCATGCTAGAGAATCATTGGCCTGCTGCTTGCTCAGGCTGCAAGGTAACTTGATTGATTACAGTCCTTGACAGTTTAACCCATACCTTCCAACACTGGGCAACCTTACCACCCTCATAGTGAAGAATTGCTTCCTAAAATTTAATCTAAACCAACCTCTTTCAGTTTAAAGCCATTCCCCCTAGTCCTGTCACTACATTCTCTTGTAAAAAGTTCCTCTCCAGCCTTCTTGTAGTGGCACAAACTACAATGTAGGCAAACAGTCTGAAAAATCTTTCATGTTTGTTTATAGATGCTTAGGGACAGCTTTTCCTTTGGGCTAGTATAGTCCAAACCCACCAAAATTTTTTAAACATCACTAAAATTGTTGTCATTTTTACTTTGAAGAAAGGCAGCAGCCTCCTGGGTCACTTTAGGCAGAGCATTGCCAGGAGGTCAAGGGAGATGGTCCTGCTCCTCAGCCTGATGGACAGATCTGAGTGAGGTGCCCAGTGCTGGGCACTGCAGCACGAGAAAACAGGGACAGGCTAGTGGGGCTAGTCCAGCAAAATAGTGGAGGGCCAGGTTGCAGAGACCACCACATTGGGAAGCCCCTGTGTTGAGGAGAGGAAGGTGTGCTGGTAGCTGGGATGGGGGGAATTTATCAGTTCTTGAGGTGTTTTAGAAAGGTTTTAGAAATTCATGTTTGCTAGTATTTTATTGTAGTGATTTTGATCTTGAATGCATTCTTCAATGATCACTTTAATTATGTGTTGTTAGTAAGTTAATAGACCACTTCAAACTTGATTTATATTAACTATGTAAATCGAGCAATTTTTCCTTCAGACAGAAATTTTGCTGGTGAAATCTGAGCTTGTGGGATTGCACATGGCAAATATGGTTGAGAACAAAAAGGAGAAAAAAGGAAACAAAGTTAAGAGGTCTTTTGTAAGGTGATTTATGTTTTCTGACATAGCAAAGTATTTTCGTCTTGTTATGATTATTTTTATGGTGAGTGACATGTTTTTCTCATTTGCTACAGTATTGTCCTCTCAAAGCTCCATTGAAGTACCCATGCATAAACACAGCTTTAGCAGGATGCATTCTGTTGAGATGCTCACCATCCAAACAGCACTGGAGCAGCTGTTGCTGATGTCTCCAGTACACAGCTGTCTGTGCTCTCCCCACACAGCCTGATTGCAAAAAGAGTAGAGTAGTGCAGGCTGTAGTCACACCTCTGATTGCAGACAGGGTTCTGCAGGGCTCTGGGTGCTTGAAAAGGTCATTCACCAAAGAGTAGGGCTGGAGTTAATTATGTCTCTAAGACTGAGATGCCTTATTTATTTACAACCTCTTGTCAATCAAGGGTTGTTTTTGAGAGAGTTTTAATGAGTCCTGTAATTGTTACAGATTTTCCTTTTATATAAACACAAATACTAGAAGTCACATACATCTCCAGACAAAAGCCCAGCTGCCACATGCAGTGATCACGCATGGGCATGGACTCCACACACAAGAGGGAGATGCAAAGTCGTGTATGGCGCAGCCAGAATTCCCCCTAAATACCAGCACCTAACAGGATATAACATCATATAAACAGGAAAGATGTTCACCACAGTGTCCCCCAATCACCTGCGGGAGTGCCCAGATTTTGCCTATTATGGTAACAGGTAAACAATTCCCTATAAGGTCACAAACTACAATCATCACCTCTCACAGGTCCATCCCTGTCCACAAACTCACAATCCTCTCTCTGCCCATCCCCGGTGACCTGGATACAGTCCCAGGGTCACCCGTGGGCCAGGAAAGAGGCTCTCTCTCCGGCCTTCAGGGCCTATCCTTCTATCACCACATAGTGTACCCCGACAGCCACAGACTCTCTGTTTGTAGCAATTTGGATGCATTTAAATTTGGTAAATAGCGAGCTTGACCTAATGATCAGTAGTAACTGAGGTCATTCCTTTATAAAATGGATTTTAATTAATTACTAATCTGAACAATTTAGTTATAATTAACTTCATTGTTGTTTGTTATAGATGAAATGGAATATTTTCTGAAAAAAACATGACCCTGAGGTATAGGGCTGGCACTTCTGCTAGGGGATGGCACTGTCAGCAGGAGGAGCACAGTACATTTTGCCTGTGCCTCTCACTTGCACGTTGAAAAGCCTGAGCACACACATCCCTTCCCACAGAAAAACACGAGAGAAATTTTGTGCGGGTGGGTTTTGCATGCTGCCCTATTATAGAATTTCTATGTGAAACAAAATAATCTAGACTTACAACAAAGCCTATTTAAAGGTATTTGGGACACTATTACATGTTTTGTTTATGTTAAGTTTCTGCTTTGCAGACACCAGGAGCCCCTTTGGCTGGGGTGAGGATAAGGAAGGGATCCCACCTAATGTCATAAAAACAGGCCCAATACTAGTCCATGTAAACCTCAGTTGTCCCCAGTCTTTCTCAGACCTTCAAGAAACAGCTGGTAAGATGGATTTACAACACACAAAAGAATCTAGAACAGCCTGAAGTTAGGTTGGGTCTTAAAAGAAGTCTAGAGTTGTGTTCACCTAACTAAAATTATGTGAAATGCCTATTATGATGTGAAAAAAACTAGGCCTTTGTAACAGCTTCTGCAAATTAAATCCTCTTCCTAGTCGAGAAAAGAAAGACCATGCAGATGTAAGATTTTCTCTTATTATCCCAAATTCTGTACAGCTTTCAATAAAATGAAAAGTGCTTGTAAGTCACGTAGTATTAGTGTGTGGTCCTGCAAGCTGTGACAGACATTTCATTTCCTGTGTCTCACTCACAAAAGCAGTTCTACTTGCAGCTCTCTGCAGCAGAGATAGATCCTGGGAAATGGCTGAAGTGTGCATGACTCTTCACTGCCTAATGCATGAACAAGTTTCTCAGCAGAACTTGAAAAGCAGTTCAGAACAGCCTCTTGCAATAGCCCTTAAATCAAGCACAGTAAATTGACTTGTCCTAAACACATTTTTCAACACAACAGAAAAAGGCAACTGGCTTGGAAGTAGTTAAAACATAACTAATGAATTCACTCTTTACAGCTGGCCCTGTGTTACAGGTTTCTGGATTGTAACTCTCAGCCTCAGGTATGAAATATATCATGAAATTCAGACACTGAATTATAGAAAAGCATTCCAAGATGAACATGTCTTTGCTTACGAACTGCTGTCCAGTGAAGCAACATTCATAAAATCTTAGCTTTTTTGTCCTTAACTAGCAAGATCGTTACAGCCTTTGGAAACTGCCAGAGTTACAGGATCCATGGGATCACTCCATAGCTTTTGCAGTGTGTGTTAGATGCTGCAGTGATAAAAGTTATTACTACTGGAACCCTGAAAAGACAGATTAAGCCAATATTAATGCTGAATAGATGAGAAGAAAAATAATGAAGGTAGAACAGGAAAGAGAAAATTTATTTAAATTTAGATTAATTTTATTCTAAAATAAGAAGTTGACATTCTTCAGCTGAGATTTACCAGTGTCTTTTTGTGGCTGACCTTGTGTGTTTTCATCCTCATATCTTCTTATAAGAAATGGAGAACATATGGTTTACTGCAGAGGAAGAAACTCTTTTCAGCTTATTAACTGGCATGCATCATAGGTCCATACCACAAATTAGATCACACACTAACAATTCATATCTCATCCTACCATTCAGCCCTGCATATCATACACACCTCTGCCCTGAACCATGTGTAAGCACATGCCTTCATACCTGCGCTGTTCTTCTGTAGATCAACATGTAAAAAATGTCACCTCTTTGTAAGAAGTAAACACCAAGTTAAAAGAATAAGATCAGATTTAATCTATTTACAGATGCTGCTGTTTTTTATTTCTGCTCTCAGTCCTCATTTAATTCTCCCATCTACTCTTCCTGGCAGGAACTCCCAAAAAACAGGTGGAAGAATTGCCAGTCACAGCCTTTCACTGTAAAAATGTAGACAAACCTACCCCGCAAACCTGTGTTCTGTTTTCCTATACTAGAAACAAAATCCACATCAAAAGGAGGGCGTATGGTGTTTCTTCCCCAGATAAAAGGATGGCCTTGAGTAGGAGCCAAGACAACCATAGTTTTCCAAATTACTAGAAGCTGGGTGCTTACAGTTGGTCAAAACTGACTTGTCATTAACACAGCTGTTTAAATCGCTTGGAAACCAGACTTCAGTAACAAATAAAGAAGGAATACATTCTGAGAAAATACCTGTCCCCTGAGTTTAGACAGTTCATAGAACTGGTACCGCAAACCCACCCAAGAGGCCTGATCCCATTTTGCAAGCATTGCACTAAGTCAAAACACAGCCTTTTCCTAAACACCCTTCCACCCAAATGTGTAGCACAAAAACAAACCCTATATTCAAATTGAGAGTGTAAAGGAGAAAAGTTTGCCCCAAAAGGCCTTCATAAGAACTAATTGTAGGAATAATGTGACATGTTCCCCATGGCAAGTCTCCTGATGTCACGGAATTACAAGAAGATGAATTTGGCCCACTTCCCAGCCAACACTCTTTTATAAGAGGCTTTGTTGTGTGAAAGTTGGATGTGTGGTTTGGCCACAAAAGGGACCAAAACCGACATCCAAATTATGGCCTCTGTTATGCAGGCTGCCTCCTTCAATATGGAGATTAATCCAGTTTGCTTGTGCCAAGCATCACAGTGGAATTACTGGCAGGCTGAGCTAACAAAATGCCACTGGCCAGCACTACAACACAGAGGCTGCATTATGCTGCAAATGCTCCCATCAGCTGTCCAGCAGATGTGACAATACACAAGCCAAAATTTTAAAAAAGGGAAAGGAAAAGCTCTTTTGCTCACCTATATCCAGGATTTCAGTCTGGTTCAGAGCTAGTGCATTTTCCTATCAATTATTTAATGTACTTAGAATTCAAAACTAGAGTAAGCAAAATATTCAATGCAAAACTGATAGGTGTAATTTATACAGTACCTTTCTGTATTAAGAATGTCACTTTCCAATGACACTTCAGTATTTCAGTAACCATTGCTTACATTTCCTATCACGACCATCATCACAAACTGCAGGCCTGTTTCCAGCTGGTGGGTAGAGACAGTTTCACTTATTCATGGTAGGCTTCCATTCACATTATCTTTTCAGTTTCTGAAGATCAAATGTGCTTTTCTCACCTGCATTTTCACATCTCAGATCAGAGCTACATTTGCCAGGGAGACATATTCCTTCAGAGAATTCATGCTAGGATTATTTTGTCTGTGGTACAGTAATATGAGTAATAAGCAAGAAAACACAGTGCAGGTGTAATAACAGGAAAGTTGCAAAAATGCCTGTTTCAGAAGCAAGAAGATGCTCTATGGAAAGCAGAAAGCCACAGCTTTTGGCATGGCATCCTGCAATCCAAGCCCAGTCTGCGAGATGAAATCAAGTGCTCATTAAATAAGCCCAGTGAAATGCAGCCCCACAAGTCATGCAGGCAGAAGGAGCTGCTCTGCACATCAGAGCTCCATCTGCAGCTTGCCTATTCCTCATTTTTCCCAGCCAGCCCCCCAAAACTGTGGAAGACACCCCACTAGGCTACCTGTAGCTGGGAGGATGTATTCAATTCCACTGAACTAGTCCAGGGAACAAATATTCTAGAATTTGAATGTGTTAAGTGATAATTATTTGCAAATTCAATTCTAGACAGTGCAATGTGCTTTCTTTTTCTGGACACTTAATAACCTTCCCATGTAGAGGTGTCCAATTAGCAAGATAAAATATAATATGCTCATTAAAGGGAAGATTTTACGAAGACATTTAAGAATCTCTGTAAGGCAGGCAAGATGGAAATATATTATTGTTGGCTAATGGTAACAATAATTGAAAGAAAAAATCTTAAAAGACTGACGTGTAGTTTAAGACTAGGCTAAGGAAGGCGAAAAAGTCAGAAAATATAGAAGAGATAAGTCAAGTCCAGAATATGAAATCCAGGTTCAGGTACTAAACGTTTCCAATTATCCAGCATGCAACAACTCCCATGCAAGCTACTACCAGTTTTGAATTTCACTTCATCCTGTACCCTGGTCAAGCCTTAGACATTTAATCATGTCGGATTCTGGTTTACCATGTGAGGTGTGTAAACTCAAACGCTTGAAAATTTTGATACATCTGGACAAGACCTGGTTTTGAGTGAGAGAAATAGCACTGTAGCTGGGTGTATGCTTTCCTTTTGGAAACTGAATAGTTATTAATCCTTCACGCTTTAAAAAGTCTTATTTTTCCCTTTCTGGAATAAGAAGATCTGAAGCATTTGTTTAAAACACAAAACAGCTGAACGCTCACAGTACTGCAGAAACATGTTAAACCTCTGCCGGGTTTACCTCCTCGGTTCCCACTCCAGAGCACACGGAACAGGCAGTGAAAGGCTCCTGGAAAACATTGCAGAAAGAATATTTTGTTGCTGCACATTTGGGACGAAGGTTACACCAGGGCAAAAGCTAAGTGGTAGGTTTGCTTTAGATACCTGAGAAGTGCTGGTATTTCCCACACAGTCCCAGCATTATGATAAGGGAATGAAAGTAAAACAAATTATTATATTACAGAACCAGCTGGTTGTTTCTGACATGAGTTTGATGCAGTGCAATCCAGACAGAAAGCACAGGGACACCACAAAAGAGTGGCAATTAGCTTTATTTATTGGTTCCATTCCTCAACTCCAGAAACCATTTTAAGGGCAGGGATCACAGCATACAAAATACATCACCCATGCTTATTCAAGCTGTATAAAAATGACAGGCATAATCCTGTCTTTCCAAGGAGGAGGCGAGCAATGGCCACCACTGATGCTCAAAATGTCTTTGGAGGAGCAGCAGTATTGAACTGCTGCAAGTGGCCTCAATCCATGGATTAGACTGACTAGCAGGATGCCTAGCAGGAAGGTTTATATCCCTTCTAGATGCTGCAGAGAGGTTTCAGAGCTACCATCCAGATCTGAGACAGAGACAATGATAGGATACTGGGGAAGGTACCCTTGCTGCTGGACCTCAGTTTCTGACTCAAAAAGTGTGTTGACGCTTCTTGACGTTTTTGAAGTCACACCAAACCATGGCTCTAGAAAAGGGGCTGCAGGTCTGTGACTTGTAGAGGACCCTCTCATACAGCATCTCAGGGCTGCTCTGGGGCCTGGCAGTGGAGAGACAAGTCCAGCTCCCACTTGTGCAGCTGTGGGTAAGTTGCAGACATGCCAGTGACCATCTGATTGAGCTGAATTTTCTCCTCTCCTCTCCTCTCCTNTTGTCTAATTTGGAATCAGTTTCTCTCCTCTACACAGAAAGGCAATGCTGGAGACTCTCCGTCAGTCTATTTCTATTTTGTTGGGCTGTGTGCTCAGAAAACTATGGAGTATTTTGTAAACAAGCAATTAAAGGCTGCTTGAAAACCACTCCTGCTGCCGGAAGGATTCAGTCCCCATCGCAGTACTCATATGATGCTATCACCACAGCAACCAAGCCTGTAAACAATGCTGATGGTCATGGATAGCACACCAGTACTCGGTTTTGCGATTAGAAACAAAAGCTTTGCCAGACTATTTCTTTGCTGCCATTGCAGGCTCCCTGATTGAAATGCTGTTTGGGTGTTTTGCTCTGGAGTGTAAGTACATTAGTCTTTGACTGACGTAAGACGTGAGAAAGAGGTTAAACTGCAGTGCTCCACCAGGTCATCTGGTTAGAATTTGACATGTTATTGCTGCGTTAGCAATGCCTACCTGCCAGCACAATGACAACACATTTATTAACACACATGAGTCCTGTTCCTTCTGAAGTAAGACAAAACTAACATTTAATTGTGGTATCCACAGAGTCGTTTGAGTTCCTCATGAAAGACATCTAGGGAATTCTGCAAAACCCATAGTATATAATGCTCTACATAAACAATTCATTCACCTGCAACCTGAAAACTATATAAATCTGAAGAGATGATCTTTGTAGAGTAAGATGACTAAGTCTTACTTGTGAATAATATCCCAAATCTGTTCTTAATAACTTAGAACAAATTGTTATTTTGGCATGGACTCCTGCAGGGCATTGATATGCCTGAGGCAGCTATATAGTACTGATGAAAAAGCCTGAAAAAGGTGAGGGTCTAATCTGCTGCCTTAAAACTCACATCAGAACTCCCAGTATGGGTGAACAATATTATAGCCAGGAATGAGAATCATCTAACCTAACCCTAGATAAGCACAGTGTAGAAAACCTTACACTGACACAGCTCATCTGAATGACTACTCATAGTGATTTCCTCTAAAATAGGATGTCTGAAATAGAATTGTCTGTTATTCTCCATTGGCTGAAGAGACCTTTTGAGTGACTAGCTCTGGTTTAAACACTTACATCTTAGAACTCAAAGTCATGGAGAGACGAATCATTCCTCTGCAGCCGTTTTTGGCACCAAGAAGTTTATTGTCTAACCATTCAACACACAGATTTAAGAAAAGCTCTTCACTCTGAAGCCAGTTAGAACTGCTTTGAATCAATCTATTCAGTCTGCAGCTGGAGAGTTATGGTCCTTTCTGGGAAGATGATGATGGTCCTTTCTGGGAAGATTTATTGAATTGGAAATAATAATTAATTTTTTTTTCTTGTTTTGCTCACTGAATTAAGAATCCTTCTTCAGCTCTCTGAGTCCTTCCTCAGTGCAAATAATTCCAAGAATCAAATGCACAAACTTTGGTGGATTTAATCTGGACATAATTATTTTGGATATCTTACAGGATGCCTTTAACTCCAGTTTCATGTAGCCCGTGTCTTCCAGATGGAGACGTTCATGGGATAAACCAGATAAAAATCTGCAAGGCTTAAGGAATGAGAAGAATTCACTAATGTAGATTTTAAGATCGTCCAGAGCAGAACATGTCTCTGGATTTTTTGGGGACAAATGGTTAAATAGTTATGATCTTATTTCTTCAGCCTCACTGGTTTCCTACGACTATATCAGACATCAGATAATCTTAAAAAGTTTGCAGAACTTGATGTTTTCATAAATTTTAGTTCAATTTCTTCCATCAATTCAGAAAGCAAGTTATACATTCCCCATTTTATGTCTTCCTCTACAGAAGGGGGATAATGCCAGGTGCTTTGAGTGATTAGCTACAAAACATGAATCACAATTACTGAATCATTGAAGTGAACATTTCTCAAACAGCCTTCAGTCTGAAGTTTATTTATGCAAAACTACTCTACAATTTCTTGTAAATAGCAAATAGTCAAAAAAGAGAAAAACTCAGGTTTTTTTTTTTGCAAATCAAATGCAGGTCTGCTTTAAAACAGAATAGTAATTGTAATAACCAATTTGAGCAAATACATGATCTACTGTGGGCTCTCTTCCTCCAGTAAAAAAGATATTATTGAATCTTAACTGTTTTTTTTTCCTAATTGGCATGTCAAATATGTTATTTTAAACACCTGTAAAAGACTGATCATGCATACCTGATGTTCATTTTAGTTGTAAGACTGTATAATCTAGCTAGTTTACGCAGCATCTGTTACAGTTACGTCTTAGCAAAGGCCATCAACTTAATGGCAGAGAGACTCATTTTAAATTATCTTTCACATTTCATGTATCTCTTCCACAGACATTACTGCTCTTTCTGATCTGAACAGTAAGCAAATGTGACATTCACACAATGACTTTAAAGTTGTCATGATTAACCAAACAGGAGGCATGAACAGAAAAAGAAAGCATCGCACTATAGAAATGCAGGAAATAGTTAATTTGTATTTTTTAGAGACTGCTGACATAATTCCATTCCAGATGGCAGTGAGAGTGCAAATCTGTTCTGTTCTGTGAGGATATGGGTGTTATAATAGGCTCCAATGGATCAGATTTATTTTTCAGCGTTTTTTTCCACAGAACACTTTAACCATTTCAGACAATTGCTATTTTGTTTTGTATGCTCAGTATGAAGTATTCATATAAGATACTATGTGTCACTACTCTTCACAAAATGCCATACCATGGAGATGATTCCTTTCCAGGGGCATTTCCTCTTAGAAACTGATAAATTAATTAGTCTGTTCCATGTAGGTTCTTCTCTTAAAACCAGACAGGTTAGGAAACAGACTCTCTTGCTTTGCACAGCCTTTTCCCTCCTCTGACTCCTTCACTGATGTTCCACCTTCAAAGGGTTTTTTTCCTGTATGAGGATTCCAGTGTATTCACACTTCTCAAAGCAAGAAAGCTTATGGATTACTTCTCCATCCCTCTGAGATGCTCCTCAGCCTCCTTGGCTGCTAGGATCTTTGTAGCTTTACAACAAGAATGCTGGTCTTCATTTCATCCCTGAGTATCAAAGTCCTAGGGAAAACATGAGGCTATTAGCATGGAGAAGATTAGCATCCTTCATTCCTTTTCAGCCAGCTCACTCATGTTTCAATGCAAAACAAAAATAAAAGTTGTGAAACCTTGATATTTTAAATTTAAGAGGGATACTGAATTTACTGTACAGGCCCCAGCACTCAGCACTATCTGTCCGCAGCTGCACAGTCCCAGACCTATCCCTCAGCACCAGCACTGTTCGGCTTTCTGAGGCCCCACTAGTCAGGAGTTTTCTCTCAAACCTTCCTATGTATCCCCTCTTCTAAATGATGGCACTCTCAGGAAAACTGCTTTCAGTACAGAACATGGTTCTGCTTGCATCAGGAGCTTAATGAAGCGTCACACAATGGAATACATTTGATTAAGTCTCTGGACTACCTGCTTCATGGTAAGAGCCAAGAATCTGACAAATATCTTGTATATGTGTCAAGAGACAAAGAAATTAAAACCAATTTCACTCCTTCCAGTTAGCTGCACCTCACCACTCAAAACCAATGGCTTCAGTTTCAAAATCCCTTCTGTATTTTCTGTCCTGCTTTTCTTTGCTTTATTGAGGATTTTTACTTGTGTTATAAGCCAGCTGTCCAACACGTGCTTTAGAATTGCCTTCAAAGGACTTCTCTGATATGAAAAGAAGAACTGCAGTCTGCATGAGCCTCTGTTCTGCTTTAGAATGGCACATTAGAGAGACATAATTCTTTATGCCACTGCCAGGTAACCTGAAGAGTCTTCCAGAAAACTAGTTTAGCTATTTCATTCCAGCCTGCTAATGTTTGACAGAAGACCAATGACATTGAATTAACGTATTGATTAGCATATCTATATAAACTAAAAGCAAAATAAAACTAGTTTGCTTTAAGACAACATTTGTTCTGATACAAGGTGAATATTTATACTAAGAGATTAATAAATGGTTCAATAAGCAGTGGAACTTGCAATCATGGTATGTGTGAAAAACAGAAAAGCTGGGAGTAGAAGACTGAGCTTTCATGCTCTGGACCTGCTCAGTAACAATTAAGAGGTAATTGTGATATAATTATATTTGGGCTTATTTTGCTAATTTGCATTTTTCATCACTTTTTCAAATTTTTAATATTTCTTAGGCATGTACAGATTTTTACTCAGAAATTAAGCTGCCCATAATGACCAGAATATTAAAGGATTAAAGCATAATGTTCTCACTATACTGAAGCTTGGACTGGTCAAACCAGTGAGGAATCTTTGTTCTCCTCTTGAATAAGTTGAAAGAAGGAAAGCACAAAAGCACAATCCCCAACTTCACTTTTATGACTGTATAACTATACCGGCAATTTTCACTATGAAACTTCAAGCAACTTTAATAAGTCTCTTTTTATTAAAATCAAAAAAGACCACTGAAAGTGAGTGGATTGTACTGCAAATGTACATATCCCACACAGTTTATGCCGTACTATTAAGGATTTATTTCTTCCTTTAATGGATTCTCTCATTTGACTTAAAGTGAATTAAATCTCTTAAGTAATGTTAAGGACATGTCTATGACATAGCAGTTGCTTACACACTGAATATTCTCATGTGCATATGTCTGTACCTGGAATTCTGTTCCTGATTCAGATATTGATTTGAGTGCTATTTGTTCCCTTATAAAGCTGAATTCAGGTAGTAAATCTGACTATGCTGCTGATGAAGTTTTTGACATTGATTTTAAAAACAGGACTATACAAAGTAGGTGGAAAGAAAAGTAGAGATGTTTCTCTCAAACTCTTGTTGAAATTTCTATAATATTTAATTGCAAAGAGGCCTGAGATATGTATACAATAAATAAAAGAAATAATGTATTATATAATGGAAATTGGAGGGCAATGTATTGTAACAAACCAACTGATTATTCTGCTTCTCTGAAACTTTATATTTTGTTACACTTCAGAAAACACATTTGTGCTTTAGTATCTGTTCATCCATTTCATCACTAGGATACTCAGTTGCCTCCTAAAATACCAGTCATTGTTTACAGAAATAAAAATGATGTTTTCTGATGGCTGCCAAGTGGCTAATTAACAACACAAGTATACCCCAATTTAGTTTTTTCAAGGGTTTGTTTGCTTTTTTGTAGTAATAATACTAAAATAATTACTTCTTAAACACTAATTTGAAAAGAACAAATTTCACTGTGGAGAAAAATGTTCTCAGTATACATTCAAAAATATAAATGTATTGTCCTTCCTCTGGGTTTTTTAACACTGCAGAAATGTATCTCAGGGATGAATGTGCTTATGATCAGATAGGATCCCAGAAAATGGTAATTATGAAGAGAAAAAAAATTCTTTCAGAACTAAATATATTGGTGAGAAGAAACCAGAGATGTAATAGAACACTGATGCATGCTGCATGAAGGGAACCATTTGCCTCTCCAGGGACATTAAACCACACCACACTCAATAACTAGCCAGGGAATGGCCATTGATATGGTTACAACATCATTTCTTGCTGGATAGGATATTAGAGATGGCTTTGATTAACTCATACTGCAGACATTAGGAGTAGATGGATTTCACTTCCTGCTTTACTATATAATGTTATTTTAAACATGCATGTAAAGTGAGTTGGAATTTCTTGGCAGTGACTTCAAATTATGTTCAAAGTTGTTTAAAATGAAGAAAAGGGTTTATCTAATTAACATGTTTCTCAGCAAGACATTCTTAAAATGAGAAGAGTTTTATGGGAAAAGAAAAATTCTCTTTTACTTGCCTACACTGCTGAACTCTTACCTTGTTTTCTTTAACCGAGAATGCAGATCTCATCCTCACATCACAAGCAGGCAACTGCAATCAGTGGCAAACAGTGAAGATCAGAGAACATGTATACTTAGAGGCTATGGAAAAATCTTGCTATTCCACTTTTTTCTAGTGGAAAGCAGTGGGAAATGGCACTAAACTACTAGCAGTGATTAAGCAGTGTTGAGGATCTGTTTTCATAAATTAGAAATTGTAAAGTAGTAATAAGAAAATCTAATTTTAAACTTAACATAAAAAGTTGTCACACTTTATGTAATATTGCACATACTCAATACATGAAGGATTTAAGGGCTTTAAAGCACTATTAAATCTTTGTTTGGATTCAGGTTTCTTTTGTTATCACGTCCAACAAAAACTGAGTTAAATCTTCCTGGTCCAGAAAAAAAGCACTTTCTGGAGTCTGTGTTTTCCTGCTGCTGGGTATCAATGGTGGGAATCCTCTCCAGACCCACAGATATCTTCTCCAAACAGATCTGTGAGAGAATCCTTTACAGAGGGAAGCAGGTGATATTTATACAAAGGGTGAGTATGGGCTGCCTTCTGACTGAATGGTCCTTACAGTCATGGACTGCTATCATTCTTTGCATAAGCAAGAAGAAAACTTGTCGAAGTCCATGGGAGATTAAAGTTTCATACAAGTTTAATTCCACGATGCCGAATGTTGTATTCTGAGTTCAGAATACCAATATGTTTGTGACAGTTGCCCCAGTTCACAGAAACTTGCCACTGTTCTGAGCACAGTCCCACCACATCCCCAGAGCTGTCTGCAGGTCCCTGCCCTGGGGATCCTCATGGAGTTGCTGCTACACAGTTGCCACACAGCTCATCTACATTGCTCATCCATGGTCTGTCACTGGCCAATACCAGTTAAGCTTCTTCTAGCGGGATGGATTTGAGGAGTCTCAACAAATTATTCAAAGAGAAAACCATAAAATATTGCTAAATATATATACACACATATATATGTAATACAGACTGCAAAACAGAGGCTGGGGAAGTAGAGAAAACACTACGTACAATTGCCTCGTTATGTAATTTATTATTCACGAGACATCCACTTGGTTACTCTGAGATTCGAGACCTTAGGTCTAGCCTAGAAGGGTCACTAATATTCTTATGGTGTGGGAGTTTGTTATGTAAAATTTGGTCTTCTGACAACGTTGATTTTGTCATTTGGCTAGCAGTGGCAGAGCAGAAACCCTTGGCAGGGTAAACTGTCTCTATAAATCAAAGGTTTTGAAAAGTGTGAGTGTTGCAGCGATGCTGCCTATCACCCAAGTGGCTGCCCCCTTGTCATTTAAGAGGAAGGCAGTTTCTGGCTGAAGCTATAGCTGTGCATGTCGTCCTCCCTTGTTAAACCCTTTCAGATTCATTTTAGATTCCGGAGAGCAATCTTTCTGGCTTACAACTCACTGGCAAAAGAGATGGTCCTTTGATGAGCTAAAAAGGCTTTAGGAAGTTTACCAGGATGTAGCTGATGAAGAGACGTGTTAGCCCATGCACCACCCTCCACAGGTGACGAGGACCTTGACAAGCCTGGCATTTTGGTTTACACAATTCAAGGGGGCACAATGAGGAGCAGTGACTGTCTGTGCAGCTTTCTCAGGGCTTCCAGCTCTCCTAGCCCCCACATAAGAGGTCATTGACATTTCACAGGATTGAAACAGTCTGGATAGTTTAATAATTTGCCTTCAAGGGGGTTCACTGACCACTCTTAAATAAGAATGCAGACACAGACTTGTGGAGCATCTCTGCTGAGCTGGGAAATTTCAAGCAAGTTTCACTTCTCTAAATGCTGAATGGGCCTGATCTTTGACAAGCTGAAACAAATTTGGCTTTCTTCAAATACATTTAATTTAATTCATTAAGAAGCAATTGAAATTATGCATTACAGGGTGTTCTTTTAAGCATAGTATTACAGCTAGTTGCTCTGAAAATTTCCTAAATTAAGAGTTGACTGAAAGAAAAGCCTTTTGATTATAGCTTTCATCACTTTGTGTTTGTTTGTCTGTTTTCTTCCTCCATTCATAAAACAGTGGATTATTAAAAGCTGCTAAATAATGCCACAAGGTCGTCTCACTATATAATCTGAGGCAACAGTTAGCCAAAGAAATGTCTCCTTTTGACAGCCAAAGTTGTCCTAGTAATATGAGCAGCATAACCTAACAAGAGCCCCCCTTTTTTATGTCAATACAGACTTTTGATGTTGACTATTTTTAACAGGACTTCAGAGATTAGAGTATTAAATTAAACACAATAGATAGAAATGCTAATGAGAGCCGCAGGGAAATGAAGAAAAGTTATTTGAGAATGTACCATACAAAGAAGAAATATTAAAATATAATACACTTTTCTGTCTGTGAAATACATCAACCATAACAGCATTTCACAGAGAAACTGCTTACAATTACTCATCCAAATGAGTGAGATAGCATTGTCTCAGAAGTAAATAACTTCTGTGCAAAGGCTTTCATCAGTGTAAATTTGTTGATAACACCCTTTGTCCAATATATATTCAATTTGATATCTCCAGAGTGATGAATGACTTATGTCTGTCTATATTCTCAGCTTCATGGGTTCTGATGCCCAAATCTCATTATAAAAGATTAAACTTTCAAGGATTAAATTGAAATATATGCATTCAAGACAGCATCAATTAATATATTGTTGTTGGGGGGTAACGGTAATTGCCTTTGGCTTAGTTGCTTACTTGGCAGAGGGATGAATTTTTTGAAAGGAGGTGTTTCTGCAAACTCTTAGTGGAGGAACTGCTGTTTCAGGTTTTTTTTTGACATTAGTGTGCCATTCTGAGGTACAAAGGAAAAATAATATCACTGAGAGGCTAGAGGATTTCTTATTAATGTGTTTTTTCACAAGGTATGGGTCTCAGAAATCACACCACAAAGCTGCAGTTGAGGAATTAATAGATCAAAAATAAAAGTTGACTCAAATAAAATTCTCTGAAGTAGACTTTGGAGCATTAGCATAATATCTCTCAGGTTTTATTCATATGTTGTAGATTTTAGAGGCAAAATTTATCCACAAAATAAAAATCTGTTGGGTTTCTAGCTCCTCTTCTCTTGAAAGACTTACCTTAAAAGAAGTAGGATTGCCAGACAGGCTAGGGCAAAGAGAGTTCTGAAATTCCCTAAGACAATTATAGGAGAAAGGTCTGAGCAGCAACTCATTGTGTTTGATAAGAATTAGAAACCAATATTAGGAGTGTCCCAAAATTAGGGGATCTGGCACATGATGGGAAAGATCATGGCAACAGTGATGGCTGCAGTGAACAGGGATAGGGGAAATAGAGGAGGAATGCAAGGAAGATTAAAGTGTAAATAATGAGCTACTGCCCTGGAAAGAACAAAAGAAGTATGGGAAGTTAGAACGGGAGAAAGGAAAACAGACAACAAAATAAGGCAAAAAGAAAAAAATAAAGAGAAGTTAACTGAAATAGAGTGAAGAGAATAGAATGGTGTCACACATCTGTAAGTATGGCAATATTGAGTAGAGAAAATTGCAAAGGCACACTTCGAAAGGCAGATCAGAAATAATTAGACAAAACTTGGTCTTTTTTTCCAGAGGGAATTTTTTCTTCTGGATTTCTCTTTGTCATCCAGCAGCTAGTAGACCACACAATCCCTTATCACTTCATCTGGAAAGACTAACATGGGTGATTTAAGATTTTTCAGATTTAAGATTTTAAAATACCAGCTGGAAACTGAGATGAAGGGTGGAGCTGCTCATGAAACTGTAGGAATAGGACTGGATAGAGCCACTGAGGAAATTCTGCACTACTGACATAGCTATCTTGTCTGCCATGGGCTCCCCAGGTGCTGCCTGTAGGAGATCCCACAGGTGGATTTAAAAGCAGTCACTCACTTGATTTTAAAAGCCTTTTTTGCTTTAAAAAGGATTGTGGGACATTTTCAGTGCCTTTCAATCTGTTTAGGAGATCTTGTTATTTTTCCTTCCTAACTAATCAGAGCAACAAGCCTGAAATAACAAATGGCAAGAGCATTTTAACAAACAGAAAAAAAAACCCCAAGCAGTGAAGAAGCTTTAGTCCTGACGGTTTCAGTGCCATAGATACAGACAGTAATAAAGTTTTAGGAACATAGTAGTTCCATGCAGGTTTATTTTCAGAAATTACTTTGAATTATAACTACCTTAATGAGTGCACTAAAGCAAAGGCACAGCATTATGTAAGAAATGCCAGATGGGAGCCATAATCAAATTTGCTGATGAAATCATTTAAGAGAGAAAACAATAATCCCAAAGGTGAGTATACTGAAATAATGACTTCTGTTTATGGGAAAGAGCTACAAACTCAAAGATCCTAAATCATGAAAAAGGGTTTATGTCTTTTTACCTGAATGTATCACTGATGTATGTTAATTTTGGGGTTTTAAGAGGGGTTGCTGTTTATTTTTCTTTTCATAAAATAGATCCTATTGAGTTCTTACAATGTGCATTTCTTTGTAGTATGTTACAAAAAAAACCCAGAGTAATTAATATTAGACAAATGCTCAAAGACATTTTGAAAAGGAGATTTTTAATTCATTTTATCCTTCTATTTACAGTTTATTTTGGATAAGTAAAATTAACCAAATCTGAGGTCATTGTGAACTAAAGATCCAAACTGTAAAAAAAATTCCATAAATAGATCAAAAGCATTTAAGGAAATCAGAATTAGGTATTGAACTGTTCACATAAGAATGCAATGTGTTCTATCTTTCTATTATGAATTATGTGCACTTGTTTACATTCATGTCAGAGATAAATAAACAGCTGCAGCTTTGAGCTTCTTACCTTAATGCATGCAACCCATTGTCTCATAAATTATACCATAATGTGCATCTTAATATTATTTTGCTAGGCAAAGAAGGTAATGGACACAAAAATCAAGAAAAAAACCGTGGCAGCTCTGAAGCCTTTATCCTGGCCATGTCTCTACCTGCTTTCTCAATTATAAAAGTTTTTGCAAAATCAGCATTCAGTTTAAAACCTGATTTAGCAGGGCTAATTTTCAGTTCTCTTTTTATCTGCAGCCTCTAATTCGCCTTATTGAGGGTTGAGAGGGTTTCACTTTTAGGGCACTCCTATTGCATAAAAAACCAAGAATGAAGTATGAAGCAAGGGGGAGCCAGCTGCAGTCTTCAGATACCTTTCAGTCTGTCAGGTGTCCCACACACCTAACACAGCATGCACTGGTGTTAGCCAAGGACAGCAACACAGGCTTCAGAACTTCTGGGAAATACCAGCAGAAAATAGATACAAAACTCTCCGGGGCTCTAAGCAGAATGGTAAAGTTGCTGCCCATGTAAACTGGATCCAGACAAAGAAAAATCAAAAAAGGCTCAATCACAGATCACGTTTGGCCCACCCAGGTGACCCAGATCAGATGTTGGAGGCAGATGGTTCCAGCCTGACACCCCAGCCTGAGCTCAGCCTGCAAGCTTGCCCCGGGGAAGGAACGGGAGCAGGACACAGGTCCTTGCCGAAGAAAGTCCTCTCTGGCAAGGCTCCTCCTTTATGAAGAGAAAACCCTACCTCTGCACAGAGTCCTCTCCACTCCCTCTCCACCAATACCCAAGGCAAGGAGCCATGTGCTGGAACCTGGAGGCTGGGGACCTGGTGAGAATGCAGCTTAGTGTTCAGTGGGGAATTTAAGAACTCAAGACCTGATAGATCTGACAGCATCTACAGGAAGGGAATGTGCAGGTTCAAATCACCAACTTCCACTTAGAAGGGAGGTCCCCAGGAGAAGCTCTGAGGGCATGCAAGCAGCACATTGATTCAGCATGTGCAATGGCAGGTCTCCCTTCAAGGAGACTCAGTTTTCTTGGCAGCACACACAAGAAATGAAGGGGTACAAACACCACCTGCTCTATCCAGGAATTGCCTTGATGGTGTCAACTGCTACATCCCATTAAATTTATTTTTTTTAATTGTGATTCAGCAACTTAATCTGGATCAGAATAACAAAGAAAAAAAATGTTATGAGTGAGAAATCTTTGTTTACAAAGCCCAACAGACCACTCTGCTCAGCTTCTCTGCCAGTGACTTATCCCCGCCCCCTACTGTGAGTGAATATCAGAAACTCTTCCAAACTCAAGGCAGAGGAACCTAATGCATTCATTGCATTTCTTCCTGATTCATCACTGTTTTACACTCCAAGCCTTGTCATGGACAAAAGGGAATGCGCCATGTATCTCACCAGCTTGATATTTGCTGTCAGCCACATGCTGACACATGCACTCACGCTGTCATCTCCCCAGCTGTGGCACTACGGACACACAAGTGCCTCTGGCCCGTGGTCTGAACTCCAGTGTGCTGCACTCGAGCCCCAAAGACACACATGCACAGAGAATAGAGAGCACACACCTATGCGGGCTGGGCAAAGGGCGTGGCCAGACAAACGTACTGACCAGCACACTGTCCACAGGCAGCTGGCCCCTTATGTCCCCTTGCACAACCTCAGACTGCTCCTCCCAGCATCCCAGAATGAGTTCCATCCCCCAGGACAAGGAATCCCCCAGAATGTATGTGCAGTGCCCCAGAGAGCCACACCTCCGGGGACTCACAACGCTGGGTCTCACCCACCTTGTGGGGTTGATGCTCCTGGGACTGCCCTGGGGCTGGCACTCACATTTCTGACTGGGACACTGGGACTCCCCCACTGCCCTCTGCCCCCATGCCCCTCTGTGTGGGAAGGGGTGAGCCTTTAGCACATACTCTAACAAACACCAGCACCACCAGTGGGAAGTATTTTGACTGCTACTGAATCAAAACAGGTTGGTGCCTTGTGGCAATTTATTTTTCTGTTCTTACACAGCAGAAAGAAAAAGAAAGGAAATGAAATTTATAGAAAGACTGGCAGCACTCTCTCTACTATAGACAATAATGCTTAAAAGTGGAAAAAGGAGGCTGGAGTGGAAGGACCTGTCATTTGTCCAGATGCATCCCCACAAACTGGAAGCCCTTGGCAGTACTGGCGAGGCAGCCAGACACAGCTAACTGCTAGCCAATGCCTCTGGATAAAAGGGTCTCATATGGCACCAGGCAACTGGCCCAGCTGTGGAGGAAGGACTCTGAATCACTCAGTGATCATGAACATCTGTGACGGTGTCCATGAAAAATTCTTGTCCCTATTCTCCCGTGCACAGTTGCCAGCTCCCAAACCTGTGCTCCTTTATGTGGCAGGATGTACCCCCAAGCACTGCCTTGCTGAGATGGAAAAATGGAGCTAAGCACAACCAAGTGGACAGACTAAAAGGAGCAGGTGCCCCCTCGAGTCTTTTCCAGGAGGTAACAGAAGGGAGCACTTAGGAATCGTATTCTAATACTAGAAGAGCACAGAGTGGGCCACTGAATCCCAGAAAATGGGGAAGGAGGCTCAACAGCAAGGCCAGGCCTGCTCTGAGGAACAGAAGCGGTACCATCCAGTGAAGATTTTCCTACAGATTTCTGAGTTTTGGAGCCTCAAGGCTTGTTCCTCTACAACCTTCCTGGTTGTGAAAGGGCACGCAGTGGAAGTCATGCTGCCAGCTGTACCAAAGAGATGCTTCAAAAACATGTTGGACAGGGTATAAATGGAGAGAATAGCAACCAGATGATTCAATGCTGGCTGCACATCTTTTGTCAGCTGCCAATAGCACAGGGTCTGAGTCAATGGGCTGCAACAGCCTGTCTTGTAAATAATCCTCCTTCATTTTTCTCTGCTTCAGAACTATTCAAAGAAAAAAAAAAAGAGGTGGTATAAGACAGTCCATAGTCCTCTTTCCCTTGTAAGAAACAGGACCATTCCTTGTCTCCTGTGTCATTCCTGAAGATATGTTTCTATGGTGTAGAAGTGTTTAGGATGTCAATGTCCTCTTGAGCTATAGAAATAAAGGATTTCAGGTATCATGTGATGGACTGTGTTTAAAAGATTTTGAATTGAATTAACCACATCTTAGTATTCCCTTCTGAGAAGATAGAAAACAGGATGTTTTCTGTATCTAAGGTCTGGATAAAATGCTATCCTTTAAATTCCCCAGTGTTCCAGAGACAGCATGATACAGCCTACTCTTCTGAACAACTCCCAACACAGATGTTTTCGTCATGGAATTTTATCGGAAGGCCTGCATCTCGATAATGGAGCTGCACTGACTCTAGGGTGCCTTTGAACACAGACAGACAACACTCCCAGAGATGGGGAGAAGGCACTCTTACAGCAACCATCACGGAAACTTTGTCCTTGGATTCACATTTTTGCTTTCCCTGAAAAAGCCTTTTAGGCCATTTGTGACCTGCTGCTAAAAGGAGCTGATAGAATTTCAGAAAGCCGACACAGCAACCATTGTGCCTCTCTAGGGCAGGACTCAGCTGCAAGGTCAGGCAGTGCAAAGCTATGGCAGGGCTGGAAAACAGCACTCCTTCAGTTTAGCTGAGGCAGAGAGCAAAACTTCACGTCTGCACTGAATAATGCTTCTGGGCCCATGGTGAGGGTGGAGGTCTCAGGTGAGGCTAGTCAAGACCACTAAGATTCATTGATGCACCTGGGCTCTTGAGACCATTCTCTACTAGCTGTCATTTGGGAAATGTGGTGGCCTCTCAGAGAGCTTGTGTTATATCTGCAGCTTTTCATTAACATCTCGGATACCTGATGGGTCCTCAGATGTTAATGGCTACCTACACATAGCCAGAGGAGTTAAAACAGTCAATATATGGAATTTGTCAATAAATTAAGATGTCAAAACCCGCATATCACACACATGGTGTTAAGTTTGAAACTGTTGCTGTGTCAGTGGACTGGCAGGAGTTTAATTATTTGCCAAATAAGAAGGATTTGGTGCCATTTGAGATGCTCTTGTGTATCCAAGGTGTCTCTAAGATATCTGTACAGGACTGACAGACATGACAGGAGGAGTTACATGAGACTCAAGAACTTTGGCAACAAATACTGCAGGAGGTTAGAGAGGATACTGTTGGGCACCTTAATGATGGCTCACCATATTTAGACAATAAAATCACAAATTACTACTGTGATTTAATCTAAAGAACTTTTGGACAGCCAAGCATTTGGTGTTTATGCCAAGATGGTCTGAATGGTGGGTTTGATTTTTCTGACTAGACCTCCCTTGTTTGTACTACCTTAGGTGAGAAATTTCATCTAAGTTGTAAGAAATCTACTCTTCCTCTTGAGTTAGCCCTCAGAGACACATTGCTCTGCAATTATGTTTAACAGTACAGTGTCTTGGCTGTCTGGGATTGCAGCCCAGACTCACTTTGCCTTGGCATAGCTGAAGAGAGAAGCATTATTGTTCCCAGAATATTTTATATATATATTTTAAAATATATATATTTTAAAATATTTCCACATTGAGAAGACAAATAAACACAAAATTCTTATAGAAGATCAACACTGTGAGAAGTGACAACTGTTTGGCACACTTCTGAAATGCACCACCTTGAAATGGTGAATGCTCAAAGCTCTCTAAAACCTTCTGAAAACGCCTTCCTTTAAGGTATTGCAAGTCAGAACCCAAAAAAATGCTATGCAAAAATAGCATTAGGTCAACATTCCTTTAAAGAACCTGGCTGAAGCCATCCCAGCATATCTTCAGTTTCAAAAATACTTGGATATTTCAACTACTGAAATACTTTACAGGCACTTACTGTTTTTACAATAATTATGACATTGTCAGTGCTATGTTAATTCTCTTCTTCCTCAGAAGTCTCTAATTATCATTGGTTTTTATTTAACAATATATGTTTCCAGGACATTCCTTTGATTTACTTTTTGTCAATTAAATTTTCTCTTTTCAATTTATCCAAAACTCTGAGCATTTCATAATTAGTTTTAATTTCATTTTAAGCTCCACCAGTTCAAATTGTCTCCAAGCACATAATTAAATTTCATTCTCAGGAGACAGTTATTCCATCTAGATTTTGTAATAGTTTATCATACAGTTTATAATAGACTTGGTAATAGTTATTCAAATGCACAGGACTGTGCAATTTCCTTAGAAATATGACTCACATACTTTTATATCCCAGAGCTCTAAAAATGAGTTGTTTCCAGTTGCCACAAAAATAGATTAACTAGATTTAAAATATATGTGGGGAGTACCAAAACCAGACTTTCACTCAATTTTTGATCAAAACCCACAAAGAAGAGAATCCTTGCCAAGAAGAGGCAAGCAATGATGAACTGCATTTTTCTGATGGTCTGTGCTCTCACAAGATGGTTTGCTGAGTTTCTTTCATCCTGGGGGAGTTTGCTAAGCACCACCTACAGCCTGCACAGGGCTGGGGTCTCTCCTCTCCCCAGGGGTGGAAACCTCTGCTTCCAGGCCTGTCACTTTAGCAGGATGGAGTCTGTTCCATACCTGGCACTCCAAGGGAACAGGTGAGTGTGCTTACATCTTTGAAGCACTTTGATGATGGTGACAAGAAAGACCTATTCTTTCCTGCCTTGTGATTTATAGATTAGGCCACATCTCTTTTGCAGGCACCAGTCATTTTCGGGGAAGAATGGGGTTCTGCCCAAGTGTCTAGAAAGCAGACTGGTTACCCTCGTGGTCATTCTACTGTCTAAAGGAGATTTCTCTTTCAGATTAAGTACTGTGGAGAGTAAACCACACATGAGGTAGTCAGTAGATCATAACATTCGTTCTGCAGCGCACAGAGCAGATTTTCCTACCTGAAACTGGAACACAGGAACAGCATTAGTATCATTGGCCTTACCCTCTCAAACTTCCATTTAGATAGTTTTATTACAAAAAAAATCAAGTAGATATTAAATGTGAAGTGGCTTTCAGAAAACATTTAAATATGATTTCTCAACTGTCTGTATATTATTTACATTAGACTTTTCTCAGCACAGTGAGTCTCTTGCCTCATCTGGAGTTTCTAGAGAGAATTTAATTTCCCAGACTATAAGGGTAAGGTTCGATTTGATTTGTGCCAGCTGTTTCTAGGGGTGAAAAGAGATTCAAGTATTCAATTTAGGACCCCCTGGAAGTAAGTATCCACTACCCCTTCTCTTTACTGCAGAAAATCTTTGTGGTCACTACATTTCTGCTACTGTAACTGGAAATTTATAATAGAAATTTTGGATTGCTGGAAATATTTTGTCCATTGAATAAGTTGAGAGACATGTTAAAATAGATTAAATTCCATTTATGTCCAGAGACCACTGCTTCTCCTTCATTAAGCCTTTCTGAAAGCAGTTGGATAAAAATTTGGGCTCTAAAATTACAAGTCTTCCCATGAAATTTATTTGGAGAGAAAGAAATGTCGACTCCAAGTTTGGGGAACCAAAGAAACAGTACTCACACAGGTGATGCAATATAATAACTTAAACAGTAGTTTTTCAAATAACTTTTTTTGTTACATTTCTCCTCCTTCCAGAATCTTCCAAATTACCCTCACAGGCTGCATAAAGGGATAGCATAATCTGAAGATAATGCAGTTTCTGAAACCAAATAAATCTCCAATCCCTAGAAAGCTGTGTGTAGTCCTGCAATCAATTAAATTCCCTTAATTTATCTGTAGTTACCTCAACCGTTTGAAGCGGAGAGTAGCGAAACTATTATAGGAAGGCAGTCAATCCTCCTTCAGATCTCTGCAGCTTCTGAAATAATTTTTAGTCATCTGCCTCCAGTTCATACACAGTGGAGAAAGAAACTGCAAGATTTTTCCACCTCTGCTTCACCAGTTTCTGATTTTCTGTGGTGACTCTCAACAGCCACTAGATGAATCCTGGGTAGAAGTGCTATTTCTCCTGTTTAACAATAGGTAAGGAAAAAGCCCTTAACCTACAGCACCTCTGGATACAGTATTACAGATATTTTCATGTAACATGTTTCATGTAACAAGTTTAACATTTTCAGCGTTACTTTAAAAAAAAAACTGAAAAAAACCTGACATAGCACTTTACACAACAAAATGAAATACTAAGTTTAATTAAACATCACACAGTAGGTGGTGTAATTCCCATTAGTGCACTGGTTAAAACTCACCTGTAGCTGTACAGATTTAGTTAGGAGTGGAGCATCTTTGACACCTACAACCACTAAAGAGTCAGAGAGAACTGGCTTCCTAAAATTTCTTCTGTTTTTTTTCAGGAGGGAGTGCCTCATTTCTTGACCACTCCCTGGGCTAAGCCTGTCTTCTCTTTTGTTACCTACAATCCTTTTGGGTACTAGCTTGGTGGCACAGCTTTATGTGCAAGGTACACAGGTCAACCTATGATCCTGCTCCACTTTCTCCCAAGTCTGAATTATAACAAAAGGATTTTCAACAAGTTCTCACACAGAAACTTTATAAAACATAATTAAGAGGTTTTACTGCACAATTGCTCGTAAGTAGATCTTGACAAACATTATTAAACCGACTAATTAGCAGCACAAATTTCTTACTCAAGTGCACAGGAAGATAACTACCAAAGTGATAAATTGTTAGTTTGCCATCCACAGGGAATTTTCAAGAGTAAGCCTGAGTCATTTCTATAGTTTGAGCTGTTCTGAAATCACAATGACTTTCGTGTACAATGACATTCAGAAGACTGTCAGCTGGGATATGCATTCCTCAATGAAAACATGAGTAATTAGAACCTCTAGTGGTAAAGTTGAACTAAAAGAATCACAAAATCATCAAGGTTGGAAGAGACATTTAAGATCATCTAGTCCCACCATCAACTCAGCACAGCATGATCACCCCTTAACCAGTCCCAAGCGCTACATCCAGATACCTCTTGAACACTTCCAGAGACTGTGACTCCATCACCTCCCAAAGAAGTTATTACCATTTGCTCAACACCTCATGATGGAGTGCTGGTTCTCAGGAGGTAATCCTGACTCCATTTAAATCAATCAAAGGTTGTGCAGACAGTGAGAACTGACCTTCTTCCATGGTTTTAAAAATGGAACTGGATGGAAATGTTTGGATGCAATTTCAAATTGCGGTTGGACACGGCGCTAGGTAATTTCATTGAGGCTTCCTTTCCCACAAAAGGTTGGACTAGATAAACCTTGAACTTCCCTTCTAACTTGGACTGTTCTATGATTGTATGAAGCTTCAACTTAGCTTAATAGTAGCATAAAATCTTTGAACTCAAGAGTTTAATTAAAAATATTTAATTGATCCTTTTCTCCTCATAGGGTATAACTTGTTTTATTAAAAATAAAACAACTAAATTTCACAGCACAAAAACTAACCAGAGAGAGTTTGGTCACCTCCCAAGACGGACTTTCAATTTCTGATCATCCAGAGAATTCACAGTCACTACAGAAAACACATGGAGCTGCAAGCAGAATGTCTCTACGTATTGTCCATGGTCTTTTAGAAATATGGCCACTTTCAAGATTGCATTCTTCAAACTTAGCCCAGGTTTGAAACCTCAAGCACCAACTAGTCCACTGAGGGACAGTGTTTTTTCTCTTCCTTCATTGGTGATGAAGATTAAGGACAAAGTCTAGAGAAATACTTCTCTGTTCATGTTGTTTGAGAAGAAAAAGTATAAAGTAGTCATGTGGCATCACTGTATCTGTCATGGATGTACAGGCGCCTGCACCAGTTAAATGACAGCATAAAGGACGTTGTTATATATTGTGTGTTACAGCTTCACCAACTTTCAGTCCATTTGTGATAGCCAGCCTCATTGAAACAGAAATGACAGATCACAAGGGCAAACCTGGGCCATAAGCAGTTCTTTATTCAAACAGTACTCTAATCCACGACTATATTCCATATGTTCTGTAAGAACTGTTTAACAGTAATCTTAGTATTGTATTTGACTGGTATTATTTTCTTAAGTAAATCATAAAACTAAACTGGAATTGTGGGAGATTTCCATTTAGGTAACATTACAGCCATTGAACCAAACCAGGACCAAATGCATATTTTGAAATAAGAAATGAAGGAATAAAATTTTACTGCATATTAACAACACCATTTTTGAATGCTTATATTATTTGAATTGCAAATACTGACTAATGCAATTAACAGATGCAGCGGTGTATAATGCAATTTCTGCTTGTCAATGTGTTAATAACCATGTTCTTCTGCTCATGTACAGATGACAGCTGTTCAGGAGTCCCGGGAGCATCCTTAACACAGAAGGCCTTGCACATGCAAAACACAAAAGTCATTTCCTTATAGTTAATATGGAGATATGAACAGTGATAAATTTACCACTATTATAAAATACCGTAGAATACCAGCTTGGAAGGATCCTCAGGGATCATCTTCTCCAACCTTTAAACTATTAGCATGCATCTTCACATCTTTCTAAAACCACAGTTACACATTCAGCCTCTTCTGGCCACATGCATTAATCCCACCACCAGGTTTTCAGCAGGGTCGGCTGACATAATTCCACTGAAATGAGCACTGTTCTCCTGCTGGCTCCAGTAAAGGACAGACGAACTGTAGTTTCTCCTTAGTGCACAATTACAGAGGCAATAGCATTTCACACTGCAGTATTCATGTGAAAACATTCCAGTAAGGTAGTTAGTAATTGATAAACGATTGGTATCTGTTGGAAATGATCCCATGTGGGTGCACAGTAGTCAGTAGTGCTTGCTGTGCAACACAGACCCAGGGAGGGCAGATATGAAGATTTATATTGAGATCCCTAAAGTTTGGCAAAGAACACCCAGCTTCTGCATGTGCGAATCCTCTGCAGCATCTCTGTCTTAGGGTGGTCTGAGCAAATAACAAGCCAGTAACAGACTGGCAACAAGCTCTGATTGCCTGGTGCCCTTTTCCATTCTCCTAAACTTTAGCTTGCTTTTAGCTTCAGTAGCATCACTTAGACACCAGGCCAGCGTTGGATAAAATGTATTTTACTGGATATAGGAAACATACCATGCTATGATTAGGACCCTGATAACCATCCTTTGTCCTGTACACCAGGAGTATGAGAAGGACATGAGTTTAGGGCTGCCAGAAACAGAGAGCACAGAACAGCCTGGTGGTGTCTGTGGGGGCGAGGGGGACCACGGCCAGGCAGAAGGTTTGGAGCCCCACGCAGGGAACACCATGGATAAAGCAGTGGAGCCAGGCATGCCAGGCCTTGACAGGCTGAGGAAGAAGGAGATACAGTGGTCGAGTACAAGTCTCAAGATAAAGATTGTCTCAGCAGCAGGGGACAGAGCTGGGCTGTCTGCGGGCTCCCAGGGGGTTTTTGCAATGATGGATTTGTGCTGGCAGCAGCCCTTTCCTGTGCATATACAAGGATGACCTGGCCCCAGCAGGGCTCACTGCAGCTGTATCTGTGTGCTCTGAAAGCTGCTTTGGCAGAGAGACCTCCACATTCATGAAAACTTATGCCACTACTGTTATTAATAATAGAGGGAGAACATTCCAGCAATGCTTATGGAAGAGAGTCCATTGACTTCAGCAGTTTTCCAGTCTGGCTGAAACCACTTTCAAACCAGTGCAAATATGTAAAAGAGGAGAGTGTTCAGATCAGTCCCAAGGGAACAAGGCACTTTGTGGATCCTCATATTAATCGTTATAAGCAAGTAGTCCTTTTTGTGATGGAATGAACACGGCAGTGAACATGAGATCAGGGATGAGGTATCTTTACGAAAATATGACCCCCATTTTCAAAATTGCTGAGAACTTCAACTTTATTGATATTTGTTTGTATTTCAAATTATAGTTACATATGAAAGATGCTTTAGCCCAATGGGCAGACCTTGTTTCTGATCTTCTTAGCAAATCTAATAGAATATTAATATATTTTATCCGTGTATTAGGTTCAAACTGGTTATTCGTATTCATTCAGTAGGGCATGTAACTTTACCATCTTTATCATACTTTGAGGGAATGACAGTGAGTCAGCCTGATGGATCCAGTGTGTGATTCATGTGTCTTCGCATATAATTGCCCTCCCTTGCTCATTAAAATGATAGTTTTTCATACTTGCCTTACCTATAGATATATTTGGGTTTCAATCATAATGAAAGAAGTAAAATTCAGCATGAATATCTATCTCAGCACACCACCTGGCTTTTATTTTCAGGCATTTTTTTACCAAAATGGAAACATCGCCTTTCTTTTTTAGTGGAATTGTATTTTTTATTAAAATATTTAGTAGCTAAAAGCCTTAAATCATTCTTTCTTTGCTATTTGTTCTTTTTTTTTTGCTGACAGTCTTTAAACACTTTCTTAAAGCTATGCTGGGCCACATAAAAAAAAAGGTATTCAGGTACATAAAATAGATTCCAGTAGCAAAACTGAACAAAAAAACACTAAATATATTTCAATGTTTGTTTAAGTTCAGCAGAGTCTTTCCAGGCTATAAATCACAGGAGAGATACGTCATCCTGCAACACTGATTATGGCTCAGCTTCTGGTTTCAGATGTTCCCCCACAGTCAGCATTTCCAGCCAGATGCTCTCTGCTCAGCACACAGGCTGCTCTAGGGCTCGTCTGTCCCCAGGCAGTCGGGTCCCAACCAGGGAAGCAAAATCACCGTGTTTCAGCCAGATCCCTCTGCCAGCCCTGGCAGCTGTGCTGACAGAAATCAGGCAGCAGCACGGGCAAAGGGAAGGAGATGCTAGAGTGAGGGGTAACAAAAACCTCCTGAAACCACAGAAAATTTTGTTCATTTTGTATCTATATTTTTGTACAGATATCCATATTTTATAGATACCTAAACTTTAGTTACCTGATAGAATCTTTACACCACTCTGGCCACATAAAAGTGTTGCAAGGTAGGTATAAATAATTTTCATTATATTTTTGTTTTCAGTGTAAGGGCTTTGTTTATGAAAGAACTTCATGCACATTACTGTAATAAAAAGAATGCCAAAAGTTGCTGGAGAAGTTTTCACTACAGCTCTCCTTCCCCAGGAGTACCTAGAACTATAGGGCATCTTGAAGCAGTAAGAGAGTTTGGGTTCGCTGGAAGGCAGGGGACAAAAAATCAGTACAAAAACCTAAGCAAAGGTGGGGAATCAGAGAAATCTCTCCTTAAAATACATGGAAATCTGATATACTTAAAGGAGAAATGTGGTGTTTCCACAGTCCTTACACTAGAGTTATTAGAAACACTCAAATCAAAAGTAAACCTCAGGGCACCTAACTTGGGCAGACCAAGAGGAAACAATAAGCTTCACACAGTCCCTTGCAGGAAAAGAAGCATTCCAAATTTATGTGCAAAATCAAGCTACTTTTTCTAAGTCGTCAGGTTTTTATCTCAAGACTATGCTGCCTGGGTGAAATTGCACAAGTTTCAGGTTTAAAGCAATAAACTTTAGGTCAAGCTGTATTAAATATTTCAGAAGGTCACCTGGCAACATTCACTAGGCTACTATTTACACCTCATTTTAATTTAATTCTGGGCCTTATGGTGGACCAATTTTGTGATATGGCTGAGGATCTGGAATAGCTGATGTATAATTTCTGCCTGCTAAAAGCAATATCAAAGCCTTTACATTTTTAATAACTCTGATATACTTAATAAATCAAGAGCCGGTATAGGAACAAGGATATTATAAAAAGTATAGATGCATGTATTGACTATCCATGTAGACAATGATTTGCTTATTGTATTAGATTTAGGATTTCCTTGTACATTTTAAAAGAACAGAATGATGGGGTTTATCCAAGTACAAGGATATTTTACTGGAGTTACCAAAAAACCTTGACTCTGCCCTGCAGTGACACCTTGAAGAAATAAAGATGAACAAAACAAATTTCTCCTTAAAAATCCATGTCAGAAGAGTATCCTTTTTTTCAGGTCCTTGCCCCAGAAACTGCTAATGCAATTGCATAAACCAGTCAGAGAATAAAAGAAAAAAGCATAGCAGAAAGTGGCATTCTAGACAGGCCCATTCCTCTTCCAAAGGGAAAATATCTGTCACCAGCTCCAGAACCACGCTTCTTCCCAACAACTTCCAAAAGGCTAAATGTGCACAATGCCCAGCTCCACATCCCCCAATTTCTTCTTTGTCTGGATGATGGAGTTGTTCCCTTGGACAGGATCCCTTGGACAGGATCCTTGAATCCGAGAGGAGTCCAACTTCCAAACTTTGTAAGGACACTCCTACTTTCTGAGAAAAGATAGACAACATCACAGTGGTATTTGTCTTTCTTTTCTTTTGTCTTTCGTTATTGGCTGTGGAAACCAGAATCGGTTTAGAGTTTGCGGAACTGTTTGTCAGTTTTGTGTTTTGAAAGGCTGAGAAAGAGGCAAGGGGCTGGAAGGAAGATGTCCTGGAGAAGAGACGGAGCAGGGAAGGATGTGCTGTGGGTGTAGGTATTCTCCAGACACTCACTAATATCTGTTCCTCTTCAGTGGTTGTCATTACAGGTTAAGCTGACAGTGTGTAACACAGCACAGACAGGAGACAATCACATGCCCATTCCCAAATGGTGACTTTGCTTTCCCTTCCCCCACATCCCTCAGTCTAGAGAGTAGCCTTGGGCCATGAGTTCCTCTGCCTTCATCACAGCAATGAGAACTGCAGAAGATGCCCATGTCCTCTCCCTCACAGACTCTGGGGGCCATGCACTTCATTTTAGTTGTCCAATCCTCTGCATTCACTGGATGAAAGTGCCTAAATTGGGTTTCTGAATCACTGTTCCCAAGCTGGTTTACAAAATTAGGCGAGTTCAGTCTTTCAAAGTGAGAGACTCAAGTTTGGGGAGAGACTGATTCCTCTAAAGATGGTCTAAATTCTGGGGTTTCCATTCCTTGAAAATTCTAGAAAAAGTTTGTCCTGGCTTTACATGAAAAAATACCCTATAATTTATAAGCACTCATGAAGGAAAAATCCCCTTCCAATCAGACTCAGATTTGCATCTCTCATCCTGAGGAGCATGTAATACAAAATATAGATCCCACACCCATTAATTGCAGTTGTGCTCTCTTTTTTTTGCTTTTTTTCCCCAAAAATAATACATCACTGGACTAGAGATGGATTCAAGACACGGCAATTGTAACACAACAATAATGACTCTTCATGATGATAGTAAAGCAATTAAAAGCTGTAGACTGTAAAGACAGCAGGAAAAAGCTGCAGATTTTTTTCTGTACCCTATTTGGCTTCCTTCCATTTGCTTGTAATTTTGACTGAAGAAAATCAGGTAGCAAGGCTCTTCTCTTCTCTTCTCTTCTCTTCTCTTCTCTTCTCTTCTCTTCTCTTCTCTTCTCTTCTCTTCTCTTCTCTTCTCTTCTCTTCTCTTCTCTTCTCTTCTCTTCTCTTCTCTTCCCTTCCCTTCCCTTCCCTTCCCTTCCTTTCCCTTCCCTTCCCTCCCGTCCCCTCCTTTCCTCTCTCCCCAGAGGATTCCCCAGCCCACTCACTGCTTTCTTGAAGAGACTGGAAGTTACAGGTATCTGCATGCAAGACCTTGAAGCACCAATATTAGCTGAGACTTGTGAATCTATGTCCCATCAAAAGAAGTCTCCAGAATCATATATTTAAACAGGTCTTCTTATTAAATCTTTTTCCAGTGGAACTTTAGGGGTTGTGAAGATTTTTTAGGTTATTCTGTACATTCAGCATCCTACCTGTTGCTTTACATAGTTGCTTTAAAGGAAAACCAGCTGCTCTTTCCCATTAGATTAGTCTGCTGAAGCTTAAAGACGACTTCACATGTTCAGAGGGCATAATAATCCCTTTATTTCCTCATATTTCATCTCTCCAATGTTAAAATGTATACTGTGTATTGGTGTGCCATGTCATATCTTATAACTGAAAGGTAATCAATTATTAAAAGCAATCAATCAAATTTTTTCAGGCTGTGGTATGCATGTTATCTCAAATAGCAATGTTCTGAAACCTCCTGCTTCTGAAACTTCTTGCTGCTGAAAATGAAAATTCAGGTTAGAAAAGTGCTGATTTGTGATATTTTAGATTAGACTCCAAAAGGAGTGCTGGGAAAGTGCTTCTTCCAGAACTGGTATTTCAGGGCTTCACAACCTCATACCAGAGCAAGTCACATCTAGCAATTTATTATTAAAGCATCTATACTTTCTACTAAATGCTTTCTATTTTATGCTGCTTTTGGCCTTCAGTGTTTTGCTAAAAGCGTAACAGAAATGGTATTAGCAGACAAATTTTCTGCAGCGGGGCCAGGCCCTTCATATCAAAGCAGGATTTGGAGTTCTGACTAAGGGATTCTTTAGCTGATGACAGCTCTGAAGCATTTTGCTCATAAAGTGCTGTACCAGCTATAGTCATAAAGCAATGGATGTCCCTAAATTATATTTGAATGATAAGTGTTGATAAACACAAAAGTAAGACAAAAACTCACCTCTTTTCTGTTTTCTTTTTCCTTCAGAAATAAGGGAAAGCACTTGTATGCAATAATACCTAATTTGCTTTTAAAGAGACAAACCTAATTTTGTGATTGAGGAGTCCAGAGCAGCACACTGGAACCATACAAGAGCACTCCTGTAATAAGATTATATCCATCTATTTATTTGTGTGACAGTAAGGGGACGGTCAATTTTTAAATCACAAGATTTTCTTGATTGAATCAGTGCATGATGAAAGCCTCTAGAATTTATATTAGAGATTACAATTTGCAATGACTCTTAGGGCTACTGGAATCCTGGCTGCTTCACCACGGACAGACCTTTTCTCTTCTTCAGGTCCATGCTCCTAAACTTATTGGAAAATTGATTTGTAATTTGATTAAACTGGAACACTGCTTTCACAGAATACCAGAGCACTCTCTAAGTATGGAAAGGCAATGAATGAACCTGGGGATCTATGATTAAGCGATGGGAATGCAGTTGAAGCATGAATATGTAGGTGACTACTGAAACACACTGGCAAGGAAAGCAGCAAGCGTCTGAGTTAGCTCTGGAAGCCCTCCTAGAGGTTAGAGTTAAGTAGAAGAAAATGTTCAGGTGACTGCCCTGAGGCACCTGCAGTTCTGTGTCCTGAGATATCCCGCAGTCAGGCTCTGCAATCTGAGTATTTTGTTTTTGAGAAGCTGCTGTCCCACCCCACACTAGCCTCTGGACAGAAGCAGCATCAGTGAAGGGATTGCTGAAGGAATCGATGTGCTGAAATGGTCCCTGAGCACCTGCTTTGGGCAGCATACCAACGGCCTTCATGCCATATCCAGGTGGGTCGTCCTTTACTGAAACAGACCAAATAGCCTGGCTTCTAAAGGCCGTGCCATTTTGCAGCTAAGTCAAAGACAATGGATCAACTAATCTCAAAGTTTCACCTCTCTCTCAAATGTCTCTGTCAATATGAATCAAAACTCCTACTTATTATTTCACAAGCATGAAAGTTCAGGTGCAATTCAAGTGTGTACATTTCATTAACTTTCACATCTTTACCTTGGAATCTTTGATCTTAAAATAAGCTTAAAATTAAAAGTTAACTTCAATCATAAGCATAAGTCCTTCCGCAATTACAGCTGATTCAATTACTTGTTGCAGTAATACGTCATAGTTAGTATGCACTCCTTTCAATATTCATTTGGTTGTTTCATTTAGCAAATTTAGTTTAAAAATCATATTTAGAAACCTTTTTCAGAAGGAAAAAATTATTTCTGTGCCTTCAAAATGTAAATTAATGTATTTTAATTGCCCATTAATTTATGAGAATTATTAGCTATTGCAACAAAATCAGCTTTCAGTAATTTGCATCTCAAAGTAACTTCTGAAGAAGCTCATGATTTAATAAATGTACATATCCTGCTGCTGAGAAGAATATATCATTTTTTTATCAAGCATTTATTAACATAGGGTTCATAGCATCATAAAATAGCTTGGGTTGGAAGGCATCCTAAAGATCATCAAGTTCCAATCCCCCACCATGGGTAGGGACATCTTTTACTAGACCAGGTTGCTCAAAGCCCCATCCAGCCTGGCCTTGAACACTGCCAGGGAGGAGGCATCCACAGCTTCTCTGATCTAGTAATTCTTTGCCAAAGGATTTCTAGTTAACAACATAAACTGCTATCTGAAAAAATATAATCTGAAATTTTGTCTTGTATTCATACGTATTATCTACTCTGTTGTGTGTATACATATGTGTACATGTGTGCATTTGTATACACAGTTGTCTATATTAAATTCTCCATCAGTGGCAATAATTTTACCATTTCTTTTATGCTTATGGATATTTATATCTGAAGATATTTACAAGAGTATAACTATGTGAAGCACATAGAGACTTCATATCCATCTGTCTTGCTATCCATCTGTCTTGCAAAAAAAACCTGATTTATACTCACAGAGGGATTACAAATGGAGAAGAAATTGCCTTATGTGATTCAATTCTTTACCAACAACTGCCCGGTTATTTTTCCAAAGAACTAAGAGTGAAATTGTGACTGTTCAAAAATATTTCCCTCAATTTCTTTATAGCCTCTGAAGGAGTTTAAGATAACCTTGTGAACTTTTTAGTACACCAAGCTACACAGGTTTCTTCTAGGTTGAGTAAGGATATTTAACATTGGTGCGTTTTAGGGACTGGTATGGCCAATGTGCCAGGTCCTGGATGATGCACGCCCGGACTCAGGCAGAGATGCTCTTATGTGTGGTGTGAGGCTCTGGTCCCAAACTTTTAAGATCGATACCTGGGGCTAAACATGAAGGCACTGGCGCTTTGCAAGAGGTCTGATATCAGATATGCTGAGGACCTGTCACTCTGTGTCACTTGTTTAATGAGCCTGCCTCTGAAAACAGAATCTTTATGGTACAACTATTGACAAAGTATAGTTTCAGACTGCAAACCTGCAGCCCCAAATCCTCTCTTTAAGAACCTTGTCTCAGTTGCATGCGCAATTGGCAAGAAAGATAACACTAGAATCCCACTTCTATGTGGCTGCTTGCAAAGGGCTGCAGCTTTCATTGTGTCCAAAGTGTAAAAGCTTCAGGGGTCTGGGCACTTGGACTGGGATTACAGGGGAGGAATAGTTCTCGTATATAGATATAAGGGCCTCTACAGTATGCACAGAAGACTTAACAGGATGCATTTTGGTTTGGTTAGCGTCTATAAAGAAGCACAAAATTTCTAGAACTTTGCCATATCATCTCAGCATAAGAATCGTCCTTCTATGTGCAAGTGAGACATCAACCCATCACCACTTGTGCCATGTTTGCACAGATCTTGCAGTGATCTTATATTCACCAGGCAAAAGGTAAAGTTTTTCAGTTTTGTGAATGCTTTCTAATACATCTCTGGACAGGCTGCAGGCAGTGGCTTCATCACTTCATTCTTAGGACGCTTGTCATAGAAAAGGCTGAAAGGGGATCTGATCTATTTAAATTAAAAATAAGGAAATTGAAGAAAAGAAATGGATGATTCTACCAATAGCACAGTGTATCCCTCTAGTTTTCAATGTCTCCATTACGGGGAAAAGAAGATGCAAGATGAAAATCTACAAACAGGGAATGTGCACATTTACACTGAGTCGCTCATGCCTCTAGCATGTATCAATCCATATTTGCTTCTTTTTGTTCTTTCTTTGCATGGGCGAATCTGTATTAACATCTTTGTTTTCTTCTGATTTGATGATGAATTATGACCCTTTGCAAGCACTTCAGATTTTATACTCCAGCTGGTTTTCCATGCCCTAGTTGTAGTTTTCCTATAAACAGATGTCAGTGGTTCAGCTGATTAACCTCACTGACGTCCAGTCACAGGCACATCTGCAGTCACTTTTCAGAAGATGGATAGATATAACATGCTTTGCATTACTCTAAAATTGTGTCTACTCTGTCCATCATTTAGCCAGATGAAGAACATTATCATCCAAATACAGTAAAGTTTTTATCAAAGAGACTGAATTTTATGTCCTGTGCTGAGACGTTAATATTCATTTGGGAATACTAGAATACTACCACCTGGATGAAGATCTCAAACACACGCCAGAGATACCATTCTGGTTTTCCCAGGCAATAGTTGCCATCTCAAAAAAAGGCTGGCTGGATATTTTACAGTGGAAAGGTTTTCTGATAGGCAGTTGTTGATTTGTATAAAGCATAATGTCCTGTGGAAATATATTTATTTCAAAGAACGTATGTTGGAAACCTTCCTTCCTCTCCTGCCACTGGAGAATCGGATAGCTTGACGAGACAGCTGGCCCAGGAACAGGACAACTCCAGCTCAGCCAGGGATGAATGCTTTCCAGTTCCACAGACCAATGTCAGAGAACTTTTGAGTCAAAACTAATTTATTCCAACTATTTCAAAAGTTAATTTTCTTGTTTCCTGTCTTATCAGGTTGTTTTTAATTTGGGTTACTTTAAATGTAAGGATTTTACCACAAATTGAAAGCAAACAGCATCTTAATATCTTTGGCGGGTTTTTGAAGTTAAGTTACTCAAAAGTGAGCTCTATAGCCATTCTGCTCCAGTGACTCTGGAAAACATTTTACTGGCTTAAATTATCTGGAATAAGGCTCTTAGTTTGCAATAAGTCACCATCACTGACTCCAGACAAGAGAATGTTGTATTTTTTTACTGAGGCATCATTGTACATTTTCCTGATGAAATATGAACTATAGCATCCTAAAGATAAAATTACCTATTTAGGTCTATTCCTCACAGACCTTGTGAGATGTCCTTCCATTACTGATTTGAGATTTTAGACTTCCCTTTGGAATCACTGGCTCAAAAGCGAAGTGTTGAACTGTCCTTCTACTGCACTAGGGGTACCAGAAATTGAGATCAATTGACCTTAGGCACAAACATGGTTAATTGAGCAGAGGAATCTTAGAAGACCTGAGGGAAAATAGGAGCTGGGGATTCAGAGAATTAAAATATCGACCAGAAAACTCAAGAGAAATCAAAAAGTTGAAAAGTAAGGGCAAGAAGTCTGGTTTGGTCACGCAGAAGTGAATGACAAGAGTGTCAGTGTCTTAGGTTGTGGCAAATGTGTGGGGCTCAGGTTGTACTCCATGCGTGGGACTGTGGAAGGAAGTGTCATCAAACACTGGCATATTTTCATATGAGTCTTTTAAGAACTTTTCAAACACAGTAACACATGTGCAGACAGATGGATTTTATTTTCCTTTTAAATTTTTTGCACTTTGTTTAACTAATCATGTATATAGTGCCTTCTTCGCCACGCTGAACAACATGTGGGGTGTTTTCCCCAGGCTGGCCATGCCTATAACATTTGCAATGGGATGACTAAGGGGTTTTCGACAATTAGTATCTCCCCAATGGCCTGATGCTGGAGTTTTATTCTTTGTCCTACTTTTGGCCAGGATGGAGTTAATTTTCTCACAGTTGCTATGAGGAGCCGGAGCCTGGAGCCATGTGGGCATGTGTAGGTTGTTTATTCTATACCACCTTTTCATCACTGAGGACATGGCTGTGGGTGAAAAAAAAGTGGGACACGACCCTGAACCAACGCCATTTTCTTCTTTTTTTCTGGGTGGCATGACACAAACAATCCATCTTGGAGGGTTTGTCCATTGTTGGATTTCGTTGTCTTGGGCTTTGTGGGGAAGCATCGGCCGCAGTAACATCGGCCATTTTCTCCTTTGTCTACGAAGCCACGTGTCGCTGGCTGTGGTAATGCCAGGTCTGTCTTCTGTAAGCAGTTTTTGCATGTAACCACCCTCTTTTATACATTGTTATTAGTAGTATTGTTGCTGTTACTGTTTGTTTTTTCATTGCTGTTTTTCTAGCAAAATTTTATCTCAACCATAATCTCTGCCATTTTGTCCCCCTCTCACTGGAGGGAACAGGGGGAAGGGAAAGAGACTGCTTGGAGGTTAATTTCCAATGGGTTTTAAAACACAACATTCTCAAAAAATCAATTCAGTTTCTTGCTAGTTCAGCTATTAGAATAGATTAGTGAATTCCAGTTGAACACTATTGACTGCTTGTATCTCTTATTAGGTAATCCCCAAGGTGATTTTATAGCAAACGCTAAAAAGCATTAGGATTTACAGTTTTTCCAGTTACAATTCAGACTCATATATGGCCATTCAAGGTAAGAGAAAACATTATCTCCTTAATTGTTTGTATAGGATCTATCAAACAAATAAAACACCAGAAGAACTTCTGCTTGTGAATAAGCTTTGCAGAGTTAGTCTTATATTTGCAGAAGTACCAGGAACTTTAATGTTCAAAATTAATAGTTTTCATCAGAATATTTCATTTAAAAAGTAATTTAGGAAGTAATTTTGCTTTCTGCACTGCCATGGAAAAAACTTCTTAATATGTTTAGCGAAACCAATCTAAATACAAGAGTCTGACTTTTGACACTTTAAATCTCCCTAACCATCATTTGTCATAAAATGTCCTCAAAGAGATTGCACTAATTTACTGCTCATTTTCAAGACTAGATGCTAAACAATGCCAACAAATTGTGGTCAGTTTGACCAGTATCTTAAAACTGTTTTTGTCTTAGATTTTTATCAGCTTTTTTGTAGCATACAAGAGGGGTTTAGTCCAAATGCAGTTCATCAAGGCTGAGGTCTAAGGAGTATTTTTCTCATCATAGTGCAGCCTGAGGTGGTGGGGATGCACTGCCACAATCCATCCCACAACTAAAGTCAGCTTCTCTGGGCCTCTACACACAGTATTTGTGTTTAGATGTGTTATCAACAATACCCACCTCAGTCTTATGTCAGAAATGCCCACAAATAATTATTTGGGTTTGGGGGTTTTTTTCATCCGGAATGGCCTGGAAAAGCAGTTCTCACATTGCTTTTCAGTTCCAAGTTGAAATGTGTATTTATTATTACAGCAACAGCTTCTGCAGTGAAACTTTTTTGCTTTGAAATTTATTTATGGACATTGCTTAGTTTCCCGAAAGCAGAATTGTCTGATTCCTTTTTTTCAAGAGCAACTTAGCGTCATGGAACATGATTGATACTTTTTGATATACTGACATTTTTGATATACCGACATTTTTGATATACCGACCATTTTCCAGTTTGAATTCAATGCTTGGGAGTTTGTATAGCCATGCCCTCTTACCCTGGTGAAATACCACACGTTCAACTTACACAAGAGCTCAAACTTGCAGCACATGGTGAAACACCTCAAAGTGGCAAGATACAAGTACAGAGCTGCAGAGCCAGATGCACAGATGCTGACAGCTCCCACACATCTGCACCATGCCTCTGGAGTAGGGAGCACAGTGGAATACACCTGCAGAGGTAAGACTCAGACAAAGAGAGAGCTGTACCAGCCTGATCAGCCCCGGGCCAGAGCCATGGCTGAGGTGGACATGTGAAGGAGAAGGGTCCAGGACAGCATGCAGCTCTGCCACCTTCTGCAGCAAGGTAGTCTGTGCTCCGGGAACCATGGCTGAACACTCTCAGGGTCAGACGCCAGCCAGAAGGGAAATGGGCAGAATTAAAAGAGTAGCTTTGCTGCTTTGCACTGTGGAGAGGTTAAAACATAAAGCTTTTTTCCATGTTTTTGTTTTTAAAGTTACCATCAAAGGTAGGGGTGATTCCAGTGTTCTAATTATATGAACCTCTTCAACTTGTAGCTTTTTTAACTCTCAAAACTTTATACTAATATTCCCCAGTGAATACTTCACCTACAGAATTATAAGAAAAGCTTTTTGGTTTTACAAGAAAAAAGAAAGCCGTCCCTGTATCTGTACTCCGGAACGATACAGTGTCTCAGGCTTTCAGAGCATCACCACATTTTAATTTAAGCCATAAAAAAGCAAGTGCTGATTTCTCATGGCAAAACTATTATTTAATGCAATCATGGTTGGCAAAAGTAGTAATATTTTACCTCTGAAGCAGTACTAAGAGCAGGTGCATATGTCCCTGTTTTCTTGCTTCCATCAGCAGTGTTCCTTGTTGTTTCATTGCCATATGGCAAGGACAGCAGGATCTACTAAAAAACACCTCTAATAGTTTATCTTTAATAAAACATGGTTACCCAGTTACCATTGGCTCACAACTGAACAAGAAATGTATGAAGTGTGATTTTTGGACAGGTTTTTCTGAGTTATTAATTTTGCATTCTGTCAGTTTTCCTCTGATGAATCTTTTCTCCAAGAAAAACTGTTGATCCATTTCAAAAAAAAAGGTGGATGAGGAAATGTCCTGTGGCGGCCATTACTTTAGCCTTGATGCATCTCAACCCTTGATATTTCACTTTATAAAGCATGCTCAGCTAAGAGAATACTATTTCTCCTTTGTTTTATATATTTAAAATAAGATTTTAAATACATCAAAATATTTAGTCAAGAAAACATTTATAACACTGATGATAGCACAAGGCAAAGCCAACACAGTGGACTAATGGCAAGAGGCAGACTGATTTGTCTGAATGCTTACATGAGGCCTGTTCCATTGTCTTAAATAAATAAATAATAAATTAATACCACCGGCTATGTCAGCTACTGGCCTAAGGTGGGAACCTGTCCCAGTTAAAACACTCAGCATAGTAACTAGCAAAACAGTGAATTCCTGTATGTCCCATGATTTATACATATTCCAATAGCAAAACAAATCCCACAAACTGCATATAGAGATGGAAGGGAATGGAATTTCACTTTGTGTGTGTCTTAGGTTACAATGTAAGATGTAATCAAAAGTATGTATTCTATCACCATCTGTTTAACCCAGGTGGGGCGGTGTTCTTTGTCTCTTCCATGACACATCCCTGATAACTCCCTCTGGGGGATATCTTCTGCTAATGGGCCATCAAGCCTCACTGCATGACTCATAAAATTACATCATCCCATTGTGAGATGCTCCGCCCAGGGGGAGGAACCAAGCATTCCTACCTGAATGTAATCTGAGGTTTGGACCACCACAGGCAGCCCTTACCTACTGGATTCCCGGCGGACAAGAGCTGCATAACCACCACTGGACCTTCAGAGGAAGACTAGACCCTTCTACAGGATCACTGCTTCAACAGAACCACATCCATCACTTCAGGAGGACTGCAGCCACCACTTAATCAGACTGCTACCACCACCCTGACCAACAGGGTGTCAGGTTGTATTCTGACTCTGTCAGTTTAAACCAGTGTTTCTGTATTATTGCCTTTATCTTAATTTTCCTATTAAATTGTAATTCTGACTAGGGATCTCCCACTGGTTTGCTTTCAAACTAGTACAGCGTGCCAGTCCAAATCATGGGTTATTTTAAGAACATACAGCACCAGCTTTATAGAATTCAATGTTACCTTTTAAGAAACACATGTATGTTCTTGTTTGGAAAAAAAACATTTTAGTAGAGTTAAAACTGCAATACGACATCAAGATTTTGGAAAACAAACAGGCTGACCTTGCTCTGAATTATTTCTCCTTGTTGAACTGTACTTACGATAAAATCACAGAGCTATAGAATGGTTTGGGTTGGAAGGGACTTTAAAGATCCATCCAGTTCCAGTCCCTGTGCCATGAACCCCACTGCCATGGACACCTTCCACTACACCAGGTTACTCAAAGCCACGTCCAACCTGGCTTTGAACACATCCAGTGATGGGGCATCCATAGCTTTTCTGGGCAACTTGTTCCGGTATCTTACCACCCCCACAGTAAAGAATTTCTTGCTAATATCTAATCTAATATAATCTAATCAACTTTCTTTCAGTTTATATACCCTTTGTGCTATCACTACTTGCCCTTGGAAAAAGTACCTATCCAGGTTTCTTGTTGGCCTCCTCTATTGGAAGCCTGCTCTGAGGTGTTCCCAGATCCTTCACTTCTCCAGGCTGAACAACCCCACCTTTCTCAGCCTGTCTTCATAGAAGAACTGTTCCAGCCCTCTGATCATCTTCATGGTCCTGCTCTGGACTTGCTCTGACTGGTGCATGTCATTCCTGTGCTGGGGAGCCCAGAGCTGGACACAGAACTCCAGGCAGGGTCTCACCAGAGCAGAGATTCCAGACTCTGGAATGGAAATTTCCTTAAAGGCTTTAAGCCTGGAATCCTTATCATTGCTTTTGGTCCACTTGATCTCCATTACTACCACTTGTGGCACATGAAATAAAAACAGGCATCAAAATTTAGGAAAGGAATCCCCATCAGACTGAGAGGAAGAGCAAGTTCCCTCCTGAGTGTGCAAAGACCTTGTCCATGGCAATGTCCCTTCTCATTTAGGCATCTAGGCTCAGGTAGCTGGTCAGAGAGCATGTAAAACCCAGAAAAAAGGATGGAAACCTCTGGGTTGTATTCAGGAGGATGCATGTCACCACTTTAAAAAGATAAATAAACAACACTTAGCTTAAATTTACACTGCCCAGAGGTAAGATGATACAGCTATATTGCGCAGGATATATTTGCCTGAGAGCTGTGAAATTAAACTATCATATGAAACAGGAAAGAGCCATTTATAGATTCTTGAAATACACAAAGTGTTACAAGCTCTAAACATTCTTTTGGAGAGCAACATCTAATGCTATTTATTCAAAAGCACTCAAACCAGAATGACATTTCTTTGATACACATATATTGATTGTACTAAAACAAATGAACACACATAACACTAAATAAAATATTGTGGCTTGAATAATTGAAATAGGGCAGGAATTCATGTGGCTTTCTAAAATACATTTGATGCAGCTGACTCAATAAAATATGATTGTATGAAGACTGTCTTGAAAGTTACTCTAATAAGAAAAAAGAAAGTGAGTTTGAACAGCAGAGCACAACAGACTTGCATGTGGGAGTACAATAGATGATGTCCTTGGCACCAGCCCTCATTTTACAGTGCAATTGCCTGCCCTTCTCTTGTCTACTGTTCTTATTTCTACTTTTTTCCATTTTTACCCTTTTCCTTTACCTGTTATCAAACGGTGTTCGTATCACCAGTAGGTCTCCTACCTTTTTCAATAATTCTGTTACAGAGGGGAATCTATAATTTAATTTCCCCCAGGAATAGCATTTATCAGGTTAGTGCCAGTCAGAGTTCTCCATAAAGTTCTTTCATGTGTCTAAGGGTTAATCATCAGGTTTTTATCACTTTGCAGCATTTTAGAATAAAAATATATTCAATAGTAAAAATACCAGCCACATTACAGCAGCTGAACTCAGTGCCAGAGAGCATCCCTGGTACTTTCAGTGTAGCAATTCTAAGAAATCCTTGTGCGAGACTGAAATTTTAGCTGATGTTAGTGCCTGGCTAACACTGAACTACTTACTTAGGGCCCCACTGTAGCTAAAGAACACAAGATAGGAATCTGTAAAAGCTAACTTAGCCCATCTTTCCTACACAATCACCTGAGGAAATGACAAATTCAACTTTAGAAGTGCCTAAGCTCTTTCCATTGATATCTGCGTACATTATTAATTGTCTATATCTAAAGACTTCAGTGGTACACAGAATAGCTACTCTATGCCTTGCGAAATTTACTTGCAGACTTGATTTCTAAAATTCCAGATTTCCAGAGACTTTTAAAGTTTACTTTTTAATTCATTCTTGAATTCATGCTAATCTACATATTAAGAAGGCAAATGCCTAGTTACAAAACTGAATCACCTAGCTGCTCTGGCATATGTATAGCTTTGGGCACAGAAATACTTCCTTAGATTTCACCATGAAGGCTAACTCATCAAAATGCATATGAAAATGACTAAATTTAACCTGGAGAAGTTTAAAATAGCTAAAGGAGTTATTCAAATATTTAAAGTGAAATGCCATAAGCCAGACCCAGAGACTTCCAATTCATGCAGGTACCTCCACAACATGTCTGAAAGTGTTCTGCCAGACAAAAGAGTGTGCAAGAGAGAGTAATCACAGGTTTGGGTACCTGGGTTTTGGTAGAACTATTGTGGGCACCACTGAATGGTCACATGCAGAGCAATCATTGCACAATACAGAAATATAATGGGTTTAAAACTGTAAATTTAGTAGTTCTTATGGCCTAATAAGATCTTTAGGATCTATCCATTCATATTTTTAGGCTTTTCCCCTGAAATAGCAACAGTTAGATTTAATGCAAGTAGAGATTTTCAGGTGCTCTCCTCTCTTCTGAAGCAGGTGTGCAAAAGGGGAAAAAAAACCCCACCATACTGGATTTTTGGCCAAGTTAATTGAAATACCAACATTGACGTCTAGAAAAGGTACAGTGCAATTAGAGACATGTAATGGTAAAACGTATAGCTTTTGCATTATTCTAAGGTTGCTATTGTAGTACCCTAGATCCATAAGCTAGATACGTAAAAACAACTTTAGATCCAATAATGGATCCCTCAAGTAAAGCTCATACTCATTCCATGCATCACATGCACTGTTTTGTTACTCTGCTTTATTTAGTCTGGAAAGAAATCTTTGCATCCCCTATGGCTGGAATAATCCTAACTCTTCCATATTAATATTGTCTGTCCACTTGTAATTATTGATGTAGCAGTACAAATTTGAAACAATTCTAATTTCTAAGAATAAGTCATCAATCTCTTTTTATTACTAGACATTAAGTCTTGCCTTCCCTGTTTCCCAGGAATACAGTGAAGTGATTTAAATCAATAAAACAAGTAGAACACACACTGAGAGCCTAAAATATTTTAATCTGTGTTTTGAAAACATATTGGACTGAGGAAAAGGAACAAGATATTCTGCTTTTTGCTAAGCAAGTGCTGCATTTTATTTGGCATTGTTAGAAAGCTGGGAAAAAATGTGAAAATTAGTTAGGTTGTAGAAATGTAATTCTTATTTTCAAATCAAGTTTGGTAGAGGTTAGTTAATGGAGTTCTAAGAAAAAACAGAAAGGTTACCTGAACATACACCTAAAAGTGTACAAATAGTCTGAGAATCACATCTATACTGTCTGTACAGTGCTGCCATCCACTGAATTGCAAGAAACTCACATTTGTTAATTTTAAACACTTATGAGAATTTATCTCCTGAAAAAGTTAAAAACCTTAAATTTCTTAAAGGGTCTAAACAATTTTATTTTCAGAACATAAAAATGCTGTCTCAAAGTGCTATATCAAAGACAACATTTGGTGGCATAAATGTTTGATTAGCAGCCTTTGGATGTTACCCTTGGAGATGCAGACTCTCAACAGCAATCATAAAATATACATTCAGTGACCTAAAAGGCTTGAAAGATACAAAATGTGCTTTTAATTCTTGGGACCAAAGGAAAAAAACACAGCTTTGCATTCTATCCAGTCACCAATAAGTGGCACAGAGAGGTAGCCATGTACGGGTGAAGACAAAGTGAGTGGGGAAAGGATGAGGAGAAATATAAGGAGAGAAAGAGCAGAGAAGGGGGTGTGGTTGAGAAATGGCACAATCTTCCTTAGGGAAGATTTTCTTAAACCCTAATTTTTTTTCTCTCCACCCTTATAGAAAAAAGAGACTGCACCCACTACTTCCTCTGAACCTACATTTCTGCCCTTTTCATAAACATCATTGCAGTCAGGTGCTATTTATCTATAGCAGCGTTTGCTAGTCAGAAGCAATTGCTGTACACTGCCCTAGGAAAGCATGTGTGGGCCATGCAGTGCACATTTCCACCAGGCTCAAGTCGCCGTGCTCCTATGGGAAATTCAGCTGTGTAAATGGATAGTGCTTTACCTATGCCAAAAGTAAATGGAAAGAGATTTAAATTTTCAGAGACTCCATTCTGTATTGCCTATAAATCATCATATCCATTCCAGCGAGTCAAAATGAACTCTTCAGGAATGCTAATGATGAAATTTTTAAACAGTACAGCTAGCAGCCCAACCTCCTTGTATGTGGACTTAGAAAAAGTCTCAGCATTAAAAATACAGAAAAAACTATTTAAGCCAGTTGACCAAATGTTCCAAGTTGTCCCTGTGAGATTTGCTTTCTGAATGGTGTTGATGATCTTTTCTATGTAGTGTTATTTTGTAATTGCTATTGATTTATCTCTCTATGCAATTATTTTCATTACCTCCGATGTGTTTAAAATACAAAAAAGTAGTGTCACAGAAAACAGTGCAGAATATGATGCTACTTCCTTGTCAGTAAATACACACCTACCAGTCCTGTAAATGTTAAGGATCATGCCTGAGAAAACAAACACAACTTGCTCTTTTCAAACCCAAAGTGTGTGTCTGCGCTGTCAGAATCTTCAGGTGCAAGGGGTGCAATTCATCTTCTTTTAGCTATCTGAGGGTTAAAACAGAGTTGATTGCTTACGTTCTTTCAATAACCAAAGAAAAGAGAGAAAATCTTAGGCCAGGATGAACAGTCCTCTGCAGTCTGAGAAGTACTTCCCTAAAAATTACATAGAAGACCAAGGTGAAGAAAATTGATGGACAGCCTCATTAACTTCAGTAGGCATTTTTAAAATATCCACTTGTTAAAAACGAATCTTGTACAACCCTTGTCATAGTTTAAACTCCTGAGTTTAGAATAAATACTTAAAGCCTCCAAGCTTAATTATAATTACCTGTCTAAAGGAACTATAAACAAATTGACTTAGGACTTCCTGTGCAACTGTGTGTTTGCTCTTCATTCTGGATCACAAGACTAAGATTGAAGTAACAAGCTCTGAAATAAACAACAGCTTTTGTACGGGTTGGAAGGCTCAGACTCATGGTGCATTATCTGCATTCCTTATTACTGACTAGACTTTTTTAAAAAGCATCGATGTGCTACCTGAAGATGCCGAAGTCAGGTAATTTTGTTCCATGAAAAGAGTTGGGTTTTTTATCTCTAGAAATAACTACTTACCTTGAAAGCAAAGGAAAAATATTTTCGCACTCCAGATTCCCACCTTAATCCCACCTTGGAATGTAAATTAAAAGAAAAAAATTCTGAAAACCGATAATCAGCTTCCAGATGCAGTACCTGCTCTTCAGGCATCTTTGATAGAGGAATTGTTCAGCTTCTTATCACAGAAGACCTGTGGAAAATCATAAGTTTGATGGGACAAGCCCCTAACTACCTGATCAATACCAGTTATTTTCAGACAGCATCTGACACTTACCAGGGCTTTTAGAGGGCATTGTCACTCATTACTGTGGAGTTGTAGCACTGTAACAAGCACCAACTTAGCCATGGTGACATTAACTTACTAAAACATTTTAACAGAAGCAAAAAACATGCCATCAAGATACGTGGGGACAGAATCCATCCTGTTTCTGAGATGCCAGGGGGATGCCAACAGCTGACTGTACTGGAAACTGAAGTGAGCATGACTGAGAAGGAGTGGCAGAAAAACTCATTGTGACTGGCATAGAGGCCCCATGAACCCTTGGCATAAATTAGCTTGGGAGAGGGTATTTCAAGGACCTGAAAGGGCATTGTTGGGCTTTTGGGATAGCTGCTGTGGAGACAGAGGAAATCAGACCACTAAATACCTTGCCTAGGCTCACAGAGAACCCTTTGCTGTGGGACTGCTGAGGTTTGAAGAACAGATACTGATTGCTACTACAACAGTGCACCATTGACAATGCTGCACCAGCTGGGATTCCATCACCCCCATTCATGACATAATTTGTAGACTAGAGAGCCAGGGAGTGGTCAGCAAGACTTGCTCACCCTTTAGGAGTCCTATATGGCCAGTGCATAAGTCCAACGGAGAGTGGAGACTGATAGTGGACTATCACGGCCTGAAAGAAGTCACACCACCTCTGAGTGCTGCTGTGCCGGACATGTTGGAGCTTCAGTATGAACAGGAGTCCAAGGCAGTGAAATGGTGCCATTATTGACATTGTCAATGCATTTTTCTCCATTCCTTTGGCAGCAGAGTACAGGCTAAACTACATGTTTACCTGGAGCAGGGTGCCCAACTGCCCAAGGCGGGGACACATAGCACCACTATTTGCCATGGACTGATCCAGGCTGCGGTGGGAAAGGGTGAGGCTCAGAGGTGATTGGCATTGAAGCATAGCTTCTCCTGGCACTCTGACTGCCAGTGCTGGGCTGGATACTCACAGGGAAAGTCCCCTCTGCACGTCATGCCACTGATGCCACATGGAGCAACTGGATCTCTCTGATCACACAGCAAACTCAAATAGGAAATGCATTCACATAATATTTTATCTGTATTATCAGGATTTTTTTGTAAGAAGTACACTTTTCACTCTTGCTTAGCCTTTACTTTTTTCTTTTAAAATTAATGAGGGGGTATTTTTTAATTGCACTGGCCAAATTCAATCCTGATATTCTCTTCCTTTATGGGAAATTTTAAACAATTGATATTATCAGTAGGATGAAGATTGGTTTTCATTCTATCTGAGTTAGTAAAAGGACAGATCTACTGATAACAATGCCTGAAATATATCACTGTGCAATGGGCTTGCCACTGTTATTAAAAATTGATAAATTACAAATTCTGATACAGTTCTTACAAGAAGAATCCTAATCTGATATCTTGCTTATAGACTTCTTGATTAATCTGAGCAGTTCAGTAAAGCCAACACAGATACACATAATACACCAAAAACACTCTAATGAATTATAAGACAGTCTTTTGTTGATGCACAGTGAGGTAGAAAATGTTTATTAATGCTGTACATTGTGTCATGGTAATTCAAGTGTCCAACTCCACATCACATGTGTGCTTAGAAGTGTAAGTGTAAGTGTACTGCTCAGTCAGGCTTTCCTTGCTTTTCTAGTTTATCATCTTCACATATTCAGTTCTGACCATCACTCATCTGCTCTTTAAAGTAAGCTCTCATTTGCTTGGTTATTTCTGTACTCTACCAAGTACAAAACAGCAATTGATGCATTCTCTCTGAAATCTGAGCCTTTTCTTTTTCTGCATGAAACTTTTCTTCTTTTACATTTCCCCTGGAAGTGAACTGTAAAAACTCTTTTAGTCTCAAACCTAGTATAGTTATATCAAGTAGAGGCTTTTTGTGAGGAACTGGACTCATAAATATCTGTGTCTGTACTGTGAAAAAACAAATTTTTGCTCATTTTCTGGTTTCTTATTATTTCTTCTGTCATGTAGTCAGCTTCTAATTTACTTTTAAGAAGATGAGAACATAAGCTTAAAAAATTTGGGAAAGGTCTGTGAAAGGCCGTAGCACATGCGTCGGTCATCATCTTCAATTAGATAAGATCTCAATTTGGGTATGATCTCACATGTTTGGAGCAGTGAGTACAATTAGTCAACAAAGAGAGTCAGTAGGATAGCTGAGGATAATCTTATTCCCAACACCTCTTCAAAGTTTGAGCATGTCTATAGCAGACTATGACTCATGGCCCACATGCCCTCTAAAATAGGGGATGAGTGCTTTGGCTGCAAATGATGGCTTGACAGTGAAACTGTTGCCTACACTTCAAATAATAACTACATCTCAGAGTTCTTCATTAGAAAACAAGACAAAATAATTCAGTTTATACCCTGCCTACAAACCGTCATCTTAAACCACTCCTCAATAATTAAATGTATTTACCATTTGCATTGGTAAGAAGATTGTATCTGGTTACAGCTCTTTTTTTCACCAAGAAGTAAATGGGAAAGAAATCCAATTTTTTTATAGTTACTAAAGACTTCAGAGAGTACATTAAAAAAGCCTCTGAACAAAAAGACACCAGAACAGCTCAGCACGCAAAATAAGCACTCCTGTTTCACATAACTATTCAGAAATCAGATTTGGAAACAGGAAAATCAAAAATTTTCAAATCAGAATACCTTTGCTATAGGAAAGTAGAATAGGATGATATCCTGCAGGACCTCCTACCTTGCATCACAGTATTTATCTCCCGTCTCAATGAAAGATAATAAAATAGTATTAACGAAATATAACAAGTGTGAATTTCTAAAATCTAGTGTTCTCAATGACTCTTCATAGTGATTTAAATTTATTTCCTTTTAAGAGTTTCTCATAAGAAAGGACTCATAATCAGAAAAACATCACTTTTCACTCTCATTTTTATTCCAGTGAAGGTACATTACACTGGTATTTATAGACAGCTTTTGTAATTGTTTTTACAAGTTAGATTAAATGTAAGCATATTGCCCATTATTTTTTCTTGGTTCAGGTCATTTTGACAGGGTTTTGTAGTGAAAAGTTCCAAGTCATTGCATGAAGATTTTCACAATAGAGGCAGTGTAGAATTTTTAATTTGTGCTCCAATCTCTGTGTAGTCCAGGCAGAGGTACAGATATGTGGTGAAACAGGGGACTTGCACACTGAGAGTTGGTCTTAGGTGACCAAAAGTCTAATTTTAAACACAGGTACCTTATTAAAATCCTAGATACCATATTTGCCAAATATATGCCACTGTGCAGAAATGCGGATGAGTCACTGGGTCACAAGAATTGCAAAAGACTGGCTGTTATTCCCTCATTGGATAACACATTTGTGATGGGGAGTTCTCAATATTATTTCCATTACTAACCAAATATACGGATCTAAATCTACATGACGCTCATAAAGGGCCTAAAACTAGTCTTCAAAATTGTAATCCCTTCCTCATAATTCCTCTGGGCCCAATGGATCTGGTATTTCTGCTTCTCTTCTGTCTCTTTCTGGAGAAGAAGGGAAAAGAGACTCAATTCATAATAAAATACGTATCAGGAAATCAGTAGGAAATCATCTCCCCATTTCCTAAATGTAAACACCGGCCTAGATTATAGCTTGCAAGACAGATGTCTGCTTCCTGCTTTTCAAGATGCAGAAATCTACCTTCAGCAAAGATGAAACTGAAGAAAGGATCGCATCTCTTCCGCTCAATGAGGTACATAAGCATCAGAGAACAGGATTTAGAATCATAGAATAGAACCATAGAAGATAATCATGGAATTCTTTAGGTTAGAAAAGACCTCTAAGATCATCAAGTCCAATAGTTCACCCAGCACTGCCAAGTCCACACTAAACAGTGTCCCTAAGTGCCTCATCCACACATCCTTTATCTACTTTCAGGGATGGAGATGCCACACCTTCCTTGGGCAGCCTGTTCCAATGCTTAACAATGAATCTATGAAGACATTTTCCTTAATATCCAATCTAAATCTCCTTCCCTCACACAACTTAAGGCCATTTCCTGTTGTCCTATCACTTGTTGATCAGAAGAAGAGACTTCAGGCAGACTTAGGATAAACTGAACATCATTTGTAGACTGGATGATTTCAGGCAGCTTCCTCATCAACACATCTGTCCTTTTAGACCAACTGAGAGATAATTATTTCTCCTAATTTGCTGTAAGCAGACCAGAAGCACCTAACACATGAACCCCCACTGTATGACAGAGGCACACATCTGCAACCTCTGATATTTAGCCACCAGCGTCCTCTGCAGTTCTTGCCTTTGGAACAACCAAGGTGGTAGCACCAACCTTGGACCAAGAGCTGTATACACTCCTGTTCCTTTATCCTGACGATTACAGCTATCAGCCAAGAGAGAAAGAGGAGAGGAGAGGAGAGGAGAGGAGAGGAGAGGAGAGGAGAGAATAAAGAGAATTATTCAGTTGGAAGAGATGTGCAACAGTCATCTGGTTCAACTGCCTGACCACTTCTTCACGGCTGACCAAAGTTTGAAGCATGTCCACATACCTCATAAACACCTACAGGTTTGGAGCAATGACCACTTCTCTAGGAAGCCTGTTCCAATATTTGACCACCCTTTTGGTAAAGAAATACTTCCTAACATCTCATCTGAACCTCCCCTGACACGGATTTGAACCATTCTCACATGTCTTGTCACCTTGTTTCCATTCCTCAGGAAGCTGTAGAGAGAGAGTCCTCAGTCACTCCACACAGGACATGACTTCAAGCCCTTTCACCAGATGCGTTGTCCTCCTCTGGACACATTCCAGGACCTTGACATCCTTCTTAAATGGAAGGGCCCAGAACTATGCACAATGCTCCAGATGAGGTCACACCAATGCTGAATACATTGGGAGAATCCCCTCTTTTACCCAGCTGGTCATACTGTGTTTGATGCATTAGAAGTTGTTGAGCGCATGTCACTATTTGAGATGGCTGTGACAGTTTCCCTCTGACAAAGACTTTCCTGTTGTTCCAAACTGCCAGTGTAATTTACAGCTGCCTGGTTGAGCCTTTGATCTTAAAGAAAGGATAAGAACTATTCCCCGCACATTGGTTTCAGCAAATCAAAATATGAAATGAGACTGTTGATTTCAGCTTCCAATTAAATGGCTAATTAGACAAAAATTCTCTATCAATGGGGAATATCCCAAATTTATACAGGCAGGCAGCAGATGCAGCATTTACATAAATAATATTCCTCAAGTTGACAACCATTAAATAAAAGTATAGGAGAAATACTCCTCCCCTGGAGATGTTGCAAAGGACATCATCTGACAAAGTATCAGAAATAAACTGAATATATGTGATTTTAACACCTTCACCATCTTAACCAAAGAAACAGTATCATGGTGCATGATTTTCTTTTGATTTTACCTTTTCCTTTTTAAGGAAATTAAATGTTAAGAATTTCAGAGCTGTGACAGTAAGTCATATATAGAGCTTTGACCATTAGGGTACTTCCTGCTGTAATTGGCTGATTATGTCTTTGGCAGGAGTACTAAAGCCATTTCAGGAAGAAAAAAGTTCAGTCATTTGCAATAATTGTTCACACATTTAGAGAAAAAAAAATCAAATGCAATTATTTACTAAAGATTATGATATGAAGAACTGTGATACATGGATAGAACTGGCCAACTTTTTTCTGATGAAAAACAGAAAGTCTGTTCAGGCTATCTTAAGCTCTTTTTGAATTGATCACAGTTTATTTGTTTCCTAGTACAAAACTGGAAGAAAAAAAGTGATAATAAAACTGTATCATTTTTGTTTCTTAATGATATTTAATTAAAACAAAGTCAAGTTTCTCATCTAAATAAGAAAAAAATGAGGGTTTTGTTGAGCAAAATATATTCAATCCAGAGCTCTCTGGTTTTGGTTCCTTTTTATCAAGGGGAAGTTAACACCAAATAGCTAATGTGAAAACATTCCTGAATGCACACTTAGACCTGTCAATTATGCACTCCTTTGTTCCTAGAAGATCTCAGGAATATGCTTAGTGGGCGTTTGGTCAGTTCCAGCTGAATATGTTAAGGTAAAACACGAAACTGGATTTTGCTCACTGATAAGATAACAAGCAACTTCTCAGTGCAATAACTTGATTTTTCTGGTTTCTTTGCTGTTCTGATCCACTTCACAGATGAATTAAATGGCACTAGATGATTTTATTTCAGGAGAGATGAGGAGATGCTTTGTGCCCTCTTGAGGGTTAACAACACTGGGGGCTACTAGAAAGGTAGCTCACCTACTTTCACAGAGATTCTTCGCATGTTCCTTAGAAACAGGCTTTTACTTCCTTACAAACAGACAGCTCTCAGTAGCCTATTTCTGAATTCAGTCAAGTAACAAACAGTAATCTTTACTATCTGATCAGCGGTATTACATGCCTATGCTTCTTTTGTTTTTAATTATCAACTTAGTATTTTAAGGTCAGTCTGCAACAAGTTTGCTCATGTAATGGGTTACAGTCCAGATCTGAAAAAAGGAGTGTATGATGAATTTCGCTAAACTTTAAGATTCTCCTCAATTTCAGATTGTCAGTTCTGGCAGGATATTCTGTTGCTGCTCCTTCAGAGCAGCTGCTGCATGCTGCAGTTTTCAATTCAGAGGGGATGTTCAGCATCTGGCTGTCCCAGAAGAAAATGAGCTGGCATTCTGCTTCCTACAGAACAGACCTCAGCAACATTACCCAGCAGATCTAGATGAAAATTACCACTGAGCTTCAAGCTAAGGTTTATGGAAAGAGTCCCAGAAAGTGCTGATGAGGCTGCACTGAGGCATAACATCATGGCACTCTCTACAAAATATCAAGGTTAATTATCTCCTAAGTGCATGCTAAACTCTACTTGCTTTCTTCAGAAGTTCAGTTTAAGCAAGCCTAAGTTTATTTTTAAATTCTAATGTAAACATGTTTCTTGATCTTAACCTCAGGAGAAATTGCCTCGTTCATAAAATCCATTAAGGTCTTAACATCAAAGCAATACAAGCAATAATGTCATTAGCTAATAATGGTAATCATGTGAAGAAAAATACTTGAAATTCCCAGCTTAAGACTTCACAAATCTTAATTGCACCTTTCCTGAGAAAGAGTGAAAAGACCACAGGTAAAATAGGGTCAGAGGTACATGAGTTTTGCCCCACAAATCTTTTTAGGGGCTTTCACCACTTTCATATTCTAGCAGGCCTTCATTTCACACTACCCAGTACAGAGGGGAAATATTCTGTAAGTGCCACCAGAAGCACTGTTAATGTGTAAAAACACCGAACAGTACAAGAAAGGAAGTTAATTTCTCTCTTCCATTGGTCCTAGGAAGGTCCCCTGAGCTTAGCTTCCTGATCCTTCCTTCTCATGTATGTATCCCTACAGACATCATCCAAGTAAAACCAACAGAATGTTTCTTCTGGAAATAAGAGAAACAACATTCTACCTCTGCATCTTATCTGGAGGAAATCACAAATCAGAGGTAATTCAAAGGGGGAAATAATTGCTCCCCTTTAATTTATTTTTTAATTAAAAAATAAACTTCAGACAGAATATTCTGTCTCTGGTTTAATATGAAGTTGCCATTGGTGTGACTGGTGTGATTGGTCTGGAAAGGATGTCCTTCAAAGAACCACAGTCCCCAACTATCTCTCAAATATTTAGAGCTAGACATATTCAGATATTCTTATCAGTTTTCAGTAGAAAAGTCCTGATAAACCCTTGAGTTTTGATGTCAAAAGTTTGCCTCTTCCTTACAAATATAAAGAACAATAAACATGTGGGAATGCATAGTCTCACTAAAGGAGGCGCTTTTTTTTCTGCCAGGTGTTTAATTATTCACCATAAATCTCACTAAAATTTCTCATGGTAATACCTTTCTGGTCCAGCTTTGTCTGTTTCCTGAATCCCACATTTTTGAAATGGTCTTTCAATAATTAATCTTTAAGATACTTTTAGGACCTGAAATATTTTTAGCAAGCAAATTAATTACACATTTACAATAGAAGTGTTCTTGAGTTCTGACACATGTAATTAGAGATAGCCTTTGAGTGGTACTTATATCCAGGATGTGGCTTTGAGTTCCTGCAAGGCTGGTTACTAAAAAAATACTGTACATCTTATTAATTAGTCTCATATTGGGCTAAACTGAAATATGTACTAAGAATGACATTAATATTTTGAACTTTATCCTCCTGAATCCTTCATGCCTGAAAAATACCTGCTGGCAGCAAATACACTCCACTTAGAGAAACTAGATTTGACCTTGCATTACCCTGCAAATGTACCAGAGGTGCTTTCTTCCTCTTGCTCAATTAAATAAGGCTCCAAGCACTTGCTGTCACCTCTGTATTTGTTTGTTACCAGTTAAAGTGTTCTTGCTGCATGAAGATTGACATCTGCGACAGCAGCTGAGAAAATGTTTTATTTTTATCTCCCTGTGATCATAACTCCTTCAGTTAATACTTGGAATTAAGCAGGCCCCTCAAACTACCCTTCCCATAACAGTTGTTTCTCCTCAGAGCACAGCTGCCTCATCTCTTGCAGAGGGGATTTTTCCTGACTCTGGGGTCACATCAAATATTTTGCAGTCTTTAAATAAACTTCTCTTTTGTTCTTTGTGTACAACCTAGCTAATGGTGATTTTGCTCCTAAAAGCCAAAATATGGAAGTCTGTCTATCTTGTTTCATTACCAGCTTATTTGTAATAACTGAAATTCATAAAACCTTTTTCTTAAATTATTTGTTTGTATTGTCCTATTTTTTGTGTCAGCATCTTGCAGCCATAGGCACTTTCTGTTCTGTACAAAGTACAAATTGCCAGGACAAAATGGTGCTAGAAATCCTTCTCTTCAGTAAACTTTGCAGACATTTGTGGACACACTTAAAGCCCACATTTAATGGCACTGTTCTTGTCACATATTTAACACACCCAACCTAATGCCAGTCTATGAGATGACTGACTGCATTTCGACTTTGTGACATTATTAAGACATAACTGTACTTTGCAATCCTCTTGCAGATAGCTAGCCTAGGCCTTTCTCAGGACCAGAGAACAGATGTTCACACACTTGGCATGTCAGAAATGCCCTCTTCATCCTGTGATCCAGCAGCTGCACAGATGTGCTCATCATGTGACCATTTATACACCTCTCATGCAACAAGGCTGACACGTTTAAATGTGCTCTGGATTGATGGTGGGTACTGGACTATAGATTTTATTGCTCTATGTTTCAGGCTGAAGGTGGTTGACACGTTGGGTGCCTAGCTGAAAAACAGCTTCTATGTGTTTACTACTACAATTAACAATGTCAAAGTCGCACTGAAACACTCAAATGTGACTGTATTCTGTAACCATTAACATGTGCCCAGCATGCTTTTGGTTCATCCCACCTAGCAACACTACCAGAAAGGAATGTCTGAGCATGTTTCAGGGCATAGCTTGAAGCACAAACTCTCCCCAGTAAGCTATACAAACCAGGTGATCCTGTTCTCAGAGGATACAATTTAAATTAAGATATATGGGCTATACAATGCTGCTTGCCCTCACAACCAAAGGATAAAGTTTGGCTTGCATGATCTGCTTGTACAGAAGAAGCTTGTGATACTAAACACTCAAATGAGAATGAGCTAGTATCACATAAATCAGATTAATTGTAAAGAATTCTCTTTCTTATGTTCCTAAGTGGATACTATAGCTTTTAATGGAAGCAATTGTCCTGATAAATACTTATAAATCTTAATTTTGCTCTAAACGAGAGCTGGGATAGTTGTGGCACCACTGAAACAACCTCTTTGCAGACAACTAGCAATATATGCACTGACCATGAACAGTTTCCATTATAATAGCCTTTTAGTAATATTATATGGAGTTTCTGCTAACAATCCTTCCCACGTACACTAGTGCTTGTCAGTTGAAAGATTATTAACCCCCCAGAATTTTACCTATATCTGAACCTGGCCTTTTTATATCAGCAAAAAGTAGCTTCTGAGAGATAGTGTGAGGAAAAAAACTTGCAAGGATATTTCCATTGTAAATTATTAACTTCAGTATCCCAGTGTAATTGATTAAGGAACACCAATTAAGGGAGTTTAGATTATGCTAAATGCTGTGAAAAGGTGACAAAAGTCAGGAGTTTTTCTAAAGGCTCTGCTGTAGGACTTGCTAGAAACAGTTAGCAAACAACCTGCAAAAGAATGTGAAAATAGCACAAAGGATACTGTCACTTACAGTGGCTAACTATAGTGCAAGTGGCATGAGAGCCTGTCTCATGTTTGGCTAAACAGCCTCCCTGAGTGCCCTCTAAGGCTAAAGCTGGATCTCTGTCCAGCTTATGCTGCAAAGGGCACTCATGGGGCTGGTAAGAGAAGAAACAAATTTATGAGTTAATCACATATGAAAAAATGTACCTGAATATTTGTAGTTACTGAAGCCTGTCTTCCTACAGAGGATATTTTTTAATTTAAAAGCTGAAATTTATGTACATTTTCCCCACATCTGTACTCACAATTCTCCTTTTCCTCCTAACTCCCAGCTGATTCCAGCTATGCCCATGGTGACTGACTTGCCGCATGAAAACGCTGAATGACTAACCTGCAAAGCACAAAAGAAATATCAGTTGCATTCAGACCTAAGCCTTTTTCTCATCAGAGATGCTAATTTTATCTCTCTCATTTCCCTGCCATCATTTTTCATCAAAGTTTTGGGACTAAAATAACTCATTAAATATGATTGAAATTAAACTTTAGATTTAAAATCTACTGCAATGAGGGAAGTAACAGACAGAGAAGTCCCATAATAATCTTTCTTTTGGAAAACAACCTAGAATATTCTTTTTCCTGCATGCCCAGGAGGAATAAATTCCATTTTCTTTTCTTGGCAGGAAATCTGAAGTGCTGGAACAGATTGCTGTTGAAAAGCCATGAAATTGATTCTCAATCAGCTCTTCTGCTGGATCATTTTAGCCATAGTCCTGGTATTTAAAAAGTCATCAGGAGAATATGTTTTGGCACTAAGTCAGGTGGACATGACAATGTGAAATGGCATTGCCTGGCTTTTTCAGGATTGATACAATTGCACAACTTTTCACAGAAGAAATGCCTCATTGCACATTGTATTTGTTTAAATTTCAGTAGAATGTAACTACTATCAGCAGGAGTCTATTCAAATGGCTTCAAAAATCCTGTTTGCAGTACAGTGCTTGGGATGATTACTAGTATTGACATTTCAATATTCAGTATCTGGAATGAAAGTTATGTGGGGTCTCAGAAATCAGGATCTCTGCCTCAGTACTGTGTCTCTCTCTTATAGGTGGCCTGAAAGAAAGAGACTAAGAGCAGTGTGCTTTCATTCTTGATCTTAGTCTCTAGGCAACAAAGAGCTGAATTATGGCTACTGAATAGCATGTTATCATAAAAGGCTAAAATTTTAGGAATCACATAAACACTGTATGTATACATACAGGTAGATCATCTATACTCACGATACACAGATGTATGTATGTATATGAGTATGCAGGCATGTGGAAAATGTGTGTGTATATATAGACAGATATGTACATAAAGGTACAGATGTTAGTCTGATTCTTGTATAAAAATGTATCTATAACACACATAGGTACATATACATAATATGTATATTATATGCAGATAATATGTATATTATCTGTTCTGGTATATGCATAACAGGCATATACCAGAACAGATTTTTCATGTGGCTCCCATCATACATGTGCATATATAGAGAGATATGTGTGCATATGTGTGTGTGTGCATACATATATATATATATATACACGTATATTGCATGAATATTGCTATTGCATGAAAATATACTTATAGATGACTCTTTTTTCCACCATGTTGAAGTACATACATTCAGACCTCAAAGATCATCCTGTCCTGTATTTTTGGCCAAGCCATCGCAGACTGATGTCTAACCTGTTTCAGTTCCTTGCAATGTCTGTATTATATGACCTCTAAACTACCACAGAGTGCTTTGAGTCATGTTTTCCCTGCTATGTATGAGCACGGTTGTAAATAAGAGCAAAGGCAGCAATCCTGACACTAGTAGGTGATAATATCCTGGCTTGAAGTCAGAGCACATCCAGTGTAGCCCAAAGTTTGTTCTTTCTTTGGGGATCAAGTAGGAGATGCAATTCATCTAATTTAAGAACTCTGAGGGTTCTCTGACTTCTCCTCCACTTGAAAAGGCAAACATTTCTCCTCCCTGACTGTTATCACCCAGTTTAGCTCAAATAAATTTTCCTTCACAAGAGGGTAAGTGGGAGAGTTGGTGGTTTCCATGGACTGAGTCACTGCTCTCGTGGAGAAATCCCACATGAAATATTCAGGGAAATAGGAAACACGAAAGAGAACAGTCAGAAAAGCGAGCTCTTCGTGGACATCTATAGATGGAGGAAAGCAACACTTTTTTCTACTCCCCAGTAGTTAGTGAGGCTATATCTATCTTTAACAAACTGTTTTATTTCTCAATAAAACAGTAACAGTTTCATTCTCAGTTCCCACAAAAGCATCTATCCCTCCATATTCTTGCCCTTTCATTACAGCACAGGAAGATAGGGCAGTAAAACCTGTATTGAGGACCAAGAAATCACAACAGTTTCAATCTGAATATTAAAAAGGTACCAAGGCAGCCTAAGAGACAAGAGGGATAAGTCTGCCATCACTCTCCAACTCTTAATCTGAACGGCATTTTATCAAAACATCCTTAAAGTATTTTTAACTTGTTTACAGAAAGGTGGACAGTCTTTCATTACTTCCATCAAAACTTTAATGTTCCTTCAGAATGTATCCAGCGTCCTGAGGATCATCTCTGCATGGGCTCCTTAAATATGCTCAGATTTCAGCTGAGAGGCCAAGCCAAGAGAACTGGTGCATTGTGCTAAGATCCAGCTATTAAAATTACCATAGGGATGCCTCCGCCCAAATTAAGGTTCAAATGAGACCATACGCTGAAGTCAATAGTGTGGGTTTTAATTTAACCGTAAATGTGACGTAGAGAGGGAGAGATAGAAAAAATAGGAAAAGAGAGTGGGAGGAGAGAATGAGATTGATAGAGAGACAGATTAAATAGAAAAATTATCACCACTCCACAGATCCTGATGGCGTTCCCTTGGTCCTCTTCTTCTGGTCTTCTTGGTGGTGGGGGTCCTGGCCTTGTCAAAGGGATGGTCTTGATCCATCCAGCATGGGGGAAGCCCATGAAACACAGAGTCCACTGGATTTATATTTGCTCAGGTTCAGGTGGGAACTCCCAGGTACCTCTCTTGGGGCAGGAAGTTTTATACTGGATGATATAATACTTTGGATCATGGGACACTTTGGGAGTCTTTGATGGTTTATGACACCTTCTAAGATGCCTCTTACACCAACAAAGTGGAATCAGTTCTGGACCATTATGGCCCATCAGCAGAGATTAATACCTTCAGGCTACATGTGAATGTGCCAATACTTTTCCAGAGGTGAGTTTTCACATCTGAGCCTCTTGCATAAGGCGCTTGGCATGATAAAAAGCACTATCCGGCCTCATAGGATTTGCCTCTTATCAGCCTCTTCCTTTATCTTGTTCCACAATAGCCTCTGGTGATGGGCTGTTAAGTGGCCGATTGTTTGAGCAATTAACCAGTGACAGTCCTGTCTGTCACCCAGTGAAGATACAGAATGGGGAACAGGAAACTGCTTCAGAGCCCAGAGGTCCAATGAATATGTAGTTATTTACAGATAGCAGATCAGCCCAATTAGGCAAGCCAAAGAGACCTCTCCAGCCTGGACTTTTGGTCACTCTGCTGGGACCTAAAAGACTGCTCTAACTTCCACCCTGCCTGGTTGGAAACAAGTGTCAAGCCTCCATATGTGAGGGTGGGCTCCATTTTCCCAGGCAGACTACATGTGCCAACGCTGGTCATCCCTCAAACTGTCATCACCTGACTATATAGGGCTCACCAGGTAAAATCAGAATCTTAAAACTCTACCTGAAAGCCAGGAGGCAGCAATCCCAGTCAGGAAATAATAGGACTAAGTTAGCAATAGGAATATCAGGTTTTGTTACAGTGGCAAGGGCAGAAGGGCTGGCTTCAGGACCCAGGGCCAGCTCAGAGCTGGAACAGCTGAGGCAGCCCCCATCCCGCTGGGAATGCTGGGCCATGGCCCAACCTGGCCCCTGGCAGCTGCTTTTCAGCTGGGGCTCTAATGGCTGAGCTACAGCCCCCACAGCACCACAGCCCTGCCCTGGCCAGCCACAGGGCCTCAGCCCATCCCTGTTGTCCTAAATATGGTTCTACCTGGTGTGCAAGAAGCCAATTCACACATGGAATAGAGAAGTTTGTTTATTGTGTCTGCACACATTCTCAGAATATTGCCTACCTGCTTTTATACATTTCAAACAGTGAAAGATCAACATTTCCCATATGGGAAACAATCTAAAGATAGAGCAACAGGTTATACATTCCTTTGGCCCCATTTCACCATGCACGGTCTGTGGAGAAAGAGCTTACGTGAGTAAGAGGTGACTGCAGCAGGGTGGGTATTTCACTGTGTCACAGGCTAAAGGTCAGCACAAAGTTAAGTAAAATTCTTCTTTGGCTTCAGCAGCAGCTCGTTAATGTTATCTCCTTGCTGGATTGGATTTACAGTGTCATCTTGCTCTTGCTCCTCAGGTTGCGGCTCCTGGTTTTTACTAAATATCCAGAGACCAAGTAAATTATTTGTACAACAGCCCCAGGGAGGGGCCTGGTGCCCTCTGGGACAGGGGATGCCCCAGTGCCCCCCTCATTGCCCTGCTCTGGAGAGCAGTAAAACCCTTCAGGGAACACATGATGGTCTGCAGAGAGCTGAGTGTCTGCAGGTGTCAAGTGGGTGACCAGTGCACCTACTTCCCCCATTTCCACACACTGCTCATGCCTAGGGCAGGGAGGGGCACCAAGACAGGGGCCCTCAAACAGGGCCATTTCAGATGGTGGGCAATTGCTAAACGCTGCTCTATTTTATTCTCACTTGTAATTCAGTGGGCCTGTGCCCTGGAGAGCTGCCAAGCTGGTGCTGTTTAACTCCTTGCTAAGGCACAGTATATTTGTGTCATTAGTACATGGCTTATGTCACAAATAATATATGACAAATCTGCACAGAGCCACTACCCCTTCTCAAATAAACACTCAAAGAAGCACTGGTAAGTCATGAGGTCAGATCCCTTGGCTGGAAAACTGACTTGTTAATTGCTTCCAGGACTGTTAGCAAGAGTCACAACCACTTAGCGGAGCAGTGGCCCTGGCACCTCGCGGTGAGGGCTCAGTGTGGCAGGGACCTCGGCAGCCACACTCGGGGGGTGAGCTCTCAAGGTGCCCAGAGCTGCTCAGAGCAGCAAAGCCTCAGCTTGGTGGGAAGATTATCTGCCTCAAACAGGGCAGAACCCAGGAGCAGGGGAAGATTTCCCAGGCTTTCGGCCACCTAAGGTGACATAGTTATTTGCATTAAATTAGGGAAAAGGTGATAATCCATACTGTATCAGGACAGGGATTGCATCCTGATGGGTATATTTAGTTGAGAAAATAATGAAAAAAATGAGAAGTGCAAAATCAGAAAAAAAAAAAGGATTGTTTATTATAATCATGCTCTTACTTCAGAGTCTAAAATTCGTACCTATAAAATATATTTGTTTTAAAGATCATCATTACAAAAGCCAGAATTCTTGATGCCTTTAGTCTCTGAGTTATTATTATGCTGGTTTTTCTGTGTCAAGTGTCTCCTGAGTGTCACCTGCTTCCCTTCAACATCAGTGAAGAAATTTCTGTTTGCTATGCGGATCCTATTGTGGCCCAGAAGGTAAATTAATCACTGTTCATAACTATTAGTTGGCTCAAAGGTGAGGAAAACCTATAGCTCTGTAAATCCCTTCCCTGCAGTCTTGCCTTGTTCCCGTCTGCCATCTTGTGGCCCTAGAAGTTTAATTGCACTGCAGTTAAAGCCATTGTCCCAGTCTGACATGCAGTGAAGCACCAAGTCATTGCCCATCCCACATTTATGAGCTATTCCCTCTCGATATTCAGAGTCACCTTGTGTCGTTTCTCCGGGAAGTATGGAATCACCATCTCTGAAGGTATTTAAAAGACGTGTAGATGTGGTACTTAGAGACACGGCTTAGTGGTGAACTTGGCAGTGTTAAGCTAATGGTTGAACTGGATGATCTTAAATGGTCTTTTCTAACCTAAATGCTTCTATGATTCTGTGTTAAGAACACACATGGTAACAGGGGCTCCATCTATTTCCAGAATTTGGTGACAAGTCTGAAATAAAATGTTCCTGTCAACAGGTTGGAAGATGTTCAGACTGAGAACAGGAGACTAGGTTGGATTAGAAATATGTTTTATGGGCAATACACCAAACCAGAAATTAAATCTTGTCCAGAATAACTGATTTTTTCCTTCTGTAATTATTCCTGAAGGGAATGATGAAGTGATATAGAGGTGGAAGAGATACCATCTAGTGAGGAGAAACCAGGAGCAGCCACAGGCAGATTTGGAAACATTGAATAAGGATCAGCAGTGATAGAAAAGAGCTGTGGTGCAAGACATGAGCAGAGTCTACGCAAGGCTTCACAGCAAGCAAGACAAAATTGAATTTCCTGTTTCAAATATGAGGACAAGCCACAGCTGTCATGGAGAACAAAAAGGCAGATGGAAAGGGCTGGAGCAGCAACAAAGAGCTCTGTCCCACTTCCAGAGGAGAGTCTTTAAAGTACACCAGACATCACAGTAATGGCTGGGACTGTACAATAATGTGCTCAGCCACGCAGAGAGGCTGCCTCTCCTCAAACACACCTCAGCTACAATGCCATAGGCTGGCTCCAGCTCAGCCACAAGAAGTATTGGACATCAGCAGAAGATATGGCTCTACAAACAGTTTACTGCGTCCAGCAGCATGCAGTCCTACACACCAGTCTGTTTTATCCCAGCTAGAGACATCTGAGATCCCTGGAGAGCTTTTGGCACCAGATCCACAGGTCTTCTTGTTTGCAGTGGGAGCTTGCACCATCCACACAGGCCAGTGTCAGCAAAAGTTATTGAAGAAATCCTTTTCCTTTACAGAGCAGGCAAAGACTGAGAACACTCGTGTCTTTAGGGGCTGGATTCATGCACACAGTGCACTGGAACCAGAAATATACAAGTTGAATGCTTTTAAGATTAACATTCTGGTGAGAAAAAGTCAGGGAAGAGAAAATCCCTTAAAGTCTTTGCAGTGAATTTAATAACTCAAACATTTACACTCATCCTACATGACAGCATATCTATCAGAAGAAAATATTGCTAATATTATGAAATAAGGCAATTGGAAGTTAGGAAAGACCAGCACTGAAGCATAATAACAGGGTTATTAGTTATATGATGGCATATTTACTTCTGAGCGACGTCCATGGCAACCATCATTCAGGCCCCTTATGACAATAGGAAGCTGCTCCTTAGATCAGCCTTGCCTTGCTTTTTCTGTAAAGCAAGGATTCAATATTTACAAAAATTTCTGCAGACCAGCAAACCCACAGCAGCTTAAATTTATAAAAGCAACGAATGGCCATAATGTATTTTATTTTTAGCCTTTTTTCTGTGGACAGGTGTAATTTTTTTTAATAAAATATCTTCCTGTACTATTGTAGCAGGTTGAATTTGGAAACCGGGGGGAAACACTCATTCAGTGCAGCGGTTTCACTTAATATTTTTTTTGTGTGACACAAAAATTAGGAGAAAGCAAAGCAGGCACTAAACTTGCAGAATATAAAGAGGTTTATTAACAGTTAAGGAAGAAAAAAACAAACTGCTGTGGTGTAACACATTTTTTCCATGACAACTCACAGATTGCTATACTGCAAGACATGGACTATTACATGGGTTTATTAATTTTTTTAAGGATAATTATTTTGGCTTAAACGCAAAGGATTTTTCTTGCCACTAGCCTACTAGCTTTTTAAAAGCTTTTTTTTTCTTTGCTTTTAAATAGCTTGGCATAGGCACTTGCACAACCTTTACGAGCCAAAACGTGAATTGTCCANGGCCCTGGGGCCTGGGCCACGCCTCCGTCCCGTTCCAACACCCAGCTGAAAGGAAGGGAAGAAGACTCTCTCAAATCCCGCCTTCCCACGCAGTTTTAAACATGTGACATTGAGAGAAACGCAATTGGCTCAACAGGTTGTCTGTCCATTCAGGTCAACCCACTACAACTATGGTCCAATATTTCCTCATATTTTACAGCCTTCCACACTGGTTGAATTTCAGGATAAAAGGTAGTTTTGCGGATTATTCTTACCTCATACTACAGAATGAGGTAAAATGATGTGATGATGTAAGTAGCTGAGTCTTCCTTTATTTCTGTCACAGAGTGGTGCTATGTTAATTAATTAAATGAAGCTTTCTGTAAGTAGTCCCTTGTCCCATGCTCTTCTTAACATGTGATATCGTTGTGTGAATTCAGTCACAGAATCACAGAGCAATTCAGGCTGGAAGGTACCTCATGAGGTCTCTAGTCCGACGTCCTGCTCAAAGTTGGATAATACAAATATTAACCTGAATTACAGCTGTAAATACGTAAATAGGTTCCTCAGAAGCCATTCCTGAAGCTCCTTTTGACATGTATTCAGTGTTCACATTTGCATGAGCCACTGTAAAGTGTTGCATTATCCTGCCTCTGGGTGTCAGCATTTGCCTTCATTTGGAGACATGTATAAATTGTCCTTAAAATCGCTTGTCTCCAAGGAACCAAAAAGCCAGACAGATTCCAGTTCTCATTCTGAATTTGTCTGAACAGTTTGATCTGACTTATGAGCATTTTCAAGAAAGCTGGAATAATCAACCTAAATCAGAAAATTATATTCTCTGTGTGATACAGAAGGGAATTTTTTTTCAGGATTTCACTTCTAAGATATACCAGAAAGGGAGATTCAATTCTGAATTCACCTTTTTTCCCCTAGCATTCAGACTGCAAGCCTTGAGCGAGAGAAAAGAAATGAGAAGAAATAAAACAGATTTGAGCAGCTGCTGTGCTACCCACTTCCAGATGATACACTATCAGATAAGCAAAAGTTATACACGGCTTTCCATTTTAAGCTAAAGCTTACCTCTGGAGACAAGATCTGTATGAGGCTGCATCATTCCAGCTGTCATTATGGCCAGGTGGTGGGGACAAAAGCTATGGAAAAGCCATTTTGCTCTTCAGCAATGTAGTCAGAGTCAAGGCCATCACAGGGAGGAAGAGCACGAGAGTAAAGAGGGAAGAGAATGGTGACTATTTAAACAGGACCATAATGCCTGTCCAGTGCAGCAAACCATCAGTCTCCTGGTGCACACAGGAAGCTCTCAAACCCTGTAGGGCGGCAGTGTGGCTTCTGCAGGCTCAGTCATAGAGGGTTCTTCATAACACCCAACTCTCAGAGACACCTAAAAGATTCTAAGGAACTCAACACCTCATGGGACCAGTTCTCTGCTTTTCTGTAGCTCCTGGTATGTGAGCTCAGAGGCATGGCCAAAATTTCTCCAGATCTCAGCAACTGGGTATAAACATGTCCTGTGAAAATCTGTCTGCCTAAGCATGTCCTGTGGAAATGTGTCTGCCTAGAAGATTTTGCATATTATTTTGACACATTTAGACACATAGAATCATAGAATATTTCAGGCTGGAAGGGACCCATAAGGATCACCAAGTCCAACTCTCTGCTCCTTGCAGGACTAGCTAAAATTAAAAAATATGAGTAAGAGCATCGTCCTGATAGTCCCTGAACTCTGGCAGGCTTGGTGCCATGACCACTTCCCTGGGTAGTCTGTTCCAGTGATTGACGATTTTCTTAGTGGAGAAACTTTTCCTAATGTCCAATCTGAACCTGCTCAGACACAGCTTTATTCCATTTTCTTGTGTCCTATTGCTGGTCACCAGAGAGAGATCAGCACGTCCTGCTCCACTGCCCTCCCTGAGGAAGTTGCAGGCTGTGATAAGGTCACCCCTCAGCGTTCCTTTCTTCAAGCTGTTCCAACTAAGTGACCTCAGCCACTGCTTGTAAGTCTTGCCCTTGGGGACTTTCACCACCTTGGTGGCCCTTCTCTGGACACTCTCTAAAGCTTTGTACTGTGGAGCCCCAAACTGCACACAGCACTCAGGGTGGGGACACACCAGAGGGACAATCACCTCCCTTGATCAGATGGCAACGCTGTGCTTGAATCCAGCAGTACAGTGTATAATCCAATAATCTCCAATGTAAACAAACTAACAAACAAACAAAAAAGACCCCACCACAAAGTCCCTGTAAAGAAGTTATTTATTTAAGATTGAATTTCCTGACAAAATAGAAATAAGTGATAATCCATGCATGCAAACCAGAATGTCCTGTCCCATGTGGATTTATATTCATACTATCATACATTAACAAGTTCAATCTGACAAACACAGTATATTTTTAGAATGCTGCCCCCTGAAGCATGACATACAGTTTTATGCTGGAATTAATGAAATTTTCTTCTATTTTTATTCATTGATTCAGATGTACACTAAGACAATAAATGCCTTAGAAAAAGTGAACATTCAAAAGCCCCTGTTATCTTGTGTACTGAAAGACACTTCTTTTCAGATCAGATTTAATGCATGACATTTACTGAATAACTCAGACAGGCACAGTTGTTTTGTCTACATAAATCTGCCAGAAGAAAGATTCAAATTTAAAAAAAAAAACCAACAAAAAACAAAACAAAACAAACCCAAAACCAAAAAACAAAAAAACCTCCACAACCAAAACAAAAACAAAAACAAAAATAAAAACCCCAAAACAAAACAAAACAAAAAAACCAAAACCCACAAAACATACCACACCAAACTCCTGAAATTTCTATAAGAGGAAATCCACACCAGACAAAATGTAGTCTGATTTAAACTAAAGACTGTGGAGCAATATTGTTATAGTCCAATTTGCCCCCCTTTCAATCACTCATTAAGCTGGTTTGGATTTACAGATACTTTTATAACTCCCAAGTGTAATGAAAATGGTGGAAATGTTCCCATATTAAGATCAGCTGTGAAGATACTTTTCCATTATGCAGCTGTCTCTGACCTTTTGAACAAAATTAGAGATCACTTAAGAAAAGTGAGTGTAAACAAGCCTACAGAACTAGATGAGATGTGTTTGTGGGTACTACAAGAGCTGCCATTTGCTGTTGCAAGGCCACTCTAAGTCATCATTGTAAGGTCACGGAAATTAGGTGAAATCCCCAGTGACTGTAATAAAGGCAAATGTAGCTCCCATCTTCAAAGGACAAGAAAACAAAAAGGGCAGCCTGTTCACTTAATATCTGTCCACAGGAAAATTAGGAGGCGAACTTTCCTGGAGGACATTTCCAGGCACAAGAATTTGACTGGGGGCAGCCAGCATAGATAAATCAAGGATACCTCACACCTGACAAGCCTGATGGCTCTGTATGATGAGATGAATGGGTCACAGAATAGCTGGAAACTTGTTTAAGTGGCTTTAGCAACGCATAAGTAGTCCATAATAACCTCACAGCCAAACCTAAGAGATAGACTGGAAAGTCAAGGTTGCTTTGAACAGCTCTCAGAAACTGCCTGTACTCATGAATTTATTACCATTTTCCTCAGTAGCAAAGGAGCATAAATGCTTACTTTCAATGAGAAAATTAAAGTGAGTTATTATTATTACTAGGTCACTTCTGATGCTCCTCAATGTATCACAGTGCATGAAATTACCATCTCTACTGAAAAACAGCCCCCATGACACACTTGAGGAAAGCCAGACAGCCTGAAAAAATGGAATGTGATTTAGTGATTGTGACCTTTGCTTACTTCACTGTCAGCTACTTCTGTCTTCCATTTTAGATTACAGGGTGGGGGGGTGGAGTGGGACTTTATAGATACATTTGCGGTCTGGTAACTGCTACCCTACTTTTCTCATATTAACTGTGAATGTAGGAGCAGAAGTACTCAGCATTGAGTTCAGAACAACTCTGTAGCAAGCATGGCCACCACATTATAATTTAAAAGAAATGCTGTTGCATATTTTAAAATACAATTTAGTCTAAATGCAAAGTACCTGGGACATATCATTCTGCAGTTAATAAAATTGCAGATAATATACAGAACTGATATGCTTAAGAGTAGAAATAAAAGTGCTGCTGAAACAAACTGGCTGTAGACAAAACCATCTCAGAAGAATCAGTAAGAAGATACTCTGGGTGAAGCTATCTTCAGGTCAGCTCACACAGCAGAACCCACATCAGGAGTTATCAGGTTCAGAGGCTTCTGTGTTATACAGCACCTGAACAAAAGGGTTTAATGAGAAGAAAGAGAGAGAAATACCATCCACACACCTAAGATTTTGTGATTTTTCAGTAACGAATACAATGGAGGTTGCATGAGGATGGATCCAGAGATTTTCATCACAGAACATAGACATTTTGGAGGATGATGAGAAAATAAAAAGAAGGGGTCCTGTTTCCTGTCAGTGGAGAAGGGATGATGAAATCTTATGGAAACCTTGGAAAAGCCAGCAGGCTAGTCTATGGCTTTGTTTTCACTGTGGTGTTAGGAATGGTTTTGATTACTGAGATGGGCTACAGTTTTTGCACATAAATAGTATCTTTGATCTAAAATGCAATTGATGACAGGTAGAAAGTCTGATCTGTGTTCAACTTTTCTCACTCTGTTTTCTCTTTGTCTGGTTTCTTTGAAGTTCAGTAAAATATTCCGAGCATGCCATCACCATCACTTCATGTAAAAAGCACAAGAATCCGGACTAGTTATGACGAATTATAGGTAAGCTAAGCAACATTTTCTTTCAAACAGACTGCAGTTTGGGATGAGGTGTATCCATCCACCTGCCTGGCAAAATGGTATATTTATTCAGCTTTGTATTTTTCTAACATACTCATCAAATAGGAGGGGAAATTTAGTTCCTGACAATACTCATGAAGTCTGACTAGGACTTCACAGCAGTATTTGGCATCAGAGGAAAACATATACCACATTTCCCTTAATTCTAAAGGGACTGGGAAAATAGAAGGTTAAGTAAACTTTATACTTCCTTGAAGAAAGGAGGACTTTTTTTCTCATTACTTTGCTTCTTAACTTTACAGTAAATACCTGCCTTCTTTGCATACATGCACCTCCATTAAACTCATAATATAATAAAGAACATGTTGTGTTACAGTTTGTGCTTTATGGAAATTTAGAACATTTTATCTCTCATTTATCTTATTTTAGATGTCTGGTTACAGCAACACCAAAGTGCACTTTGACTGATTCATAGAAGCGCACAACTTCTAAATCTGATAACAACAAGATTCCCAGCTTTCTTAACAGCAAGTGATTGAATTCTCCAGAAAATCAGGTTTTCTTTTTTTCTTTAGTGTGTAAACAGTATAAATCCACTCTAATGCTGAGACTGACAGCTGGAAGATGATAGGAGCAGCTAAGGAAGCTGGGGGTGTTTAGTCTGGAGAAAAGAAGGCTGGGGGGGACCTTATCATTCTCTACAACTCCCTGAAAGGAGGTTGCAGTGAGGTGGGATTCGGTCTCTTCTGCGAAGTAACGAGTCATAGGACAAGAGGAAATCACCTCAAATTGTGTCCAGGGAACTTTAGGTTTGATACTAGGAAACATTTCTTCCCTGAAAGGGTTGTAAAGCATTGGAACAGGCTGCCCAAGGAAGTGGTTGAGTCACCATCCCTGGAGGTAATTAACAGATTTGTGGCATATAGGAGCATGTTTTAGTGGTGGATTTGGCAGTGCTGGGTTACTTGCTGGACCTGATGATTTTATAGATCTTTTACAACCCCAGCAATTCTAATATTGTCTTTCAAATGAAATGAGCTCACAGAGCAGAAGATCATATTCCAAAGATCTCAATNTAGGAGCAGCTAAGGAAGCTGGGGGTGTTTAGTCTGGAGAAAAGAAGGCTGGGGGGGACCTTATCATTCTCTACAACTCCCTGAAAGGAGGTTGCAGTGAGGTGGGATTCGGTCTCTTCTGCGAAGTAACGAGTCATAGGACAAGAGGAAATCACCTCAAATTGTGTCCAGGGAACTTTAGGTTTGATACTAGGAAACATTTCTTCCCTGAAAGGGTTGTAAAGCATTGGAACAGGCTGCCCAAGGAAGTGGTTGAGTCACCATCCCTGGAGGTAATTAACAGATTTGTGGCATATAGGAGCATGTTTTAGTGGTGGATTTGGCAGTGCTGGGTTACTTGCTGGACCTGATGATTTTACAGGTCTTTTACAACCCCAGCAATTCTAATATTGTCTTTCGAATGAAATGAGCTCACAGAGCAGATCATATTCCAAAGATCTCAATCCATTTCAGTAACATCAGCTGGGATCTGAGTCAAACTGGAACATGAAAGCTTTGCAAGGCTACTACTATCAAGGAGGTATCAGATGCAGCTCAATGGCCATAAGACATCAAAACACATATCAGACTGACAGTTGTGGAAACTGAAATCTTTGCTCTTCAACTGAAATATAAGGTAAGCCATGACTGGGGAAACTTCTTACAAGCATGGTTCACTTATCCAAACCAGTGATCCCCTTTGGTGACAAAAGGCAGTTGTTTATGTCACCTCCACTGAGACTATCAGCAAGACTGTCTGTGTTTTATCCTTTTTCCCTCTGCCATAATACAGGTTCTTCTGGTACAGTATTAAGCATAGGTGATTAACTTGTTTCATTTACTTGTTCCATTATCCTCAGTCATTGTGTTCAACCTAGAAAGTTAAATTACTTTTTAGACTCTTCGAACCCAAGCCTTTTAGTAGTTTGAAAACAAGAGAGAAGTGTTTTAGACTTGGCGTGATTTTCTGTGGGAAGTCAGCACTGAGTTGAACCTTGTTTGATGTGTTTGTAACACCCATTGCCAATAATTCCGTAGTGGTATGTACCAGCTGGATCTTCCAAGCTCTGGGGGCTTCAGGTCCATGGAATGGACCATGGAGCTACATCACCACTGTAGAGACAGCAGAAAAATGTGAGAAATAGATGTCACCCAAAAAAGGTTGAGACAATGTCAGTGAAGAATCCAGCAGTGATCTTCAGTAGGGGACTGAATTAGGCAGTCACAGGTATAGTGGTTCTAACAAAAAATACTGCACCAAGACTGTCCTGAATCGCTCAGTTTCTGCCTGTTCTTCATTCGCTGGCAGGCTGTATGCTAATAATTACAAGTTTTCTAACAGTCCTGTTGCCATATGTGGCAAAGCTCAGATAACTCTATATCACCTGTTACTACATATCAGCCTAATCTAGAAGCAGGTAGGTGTTAAATCGGTTTATAAAGAAACAGCTAATTCTTGTACTATTCTGTAAGTAAAATTTTCAATCACTATTTGGTTTATTGTTGTCTCCTGGGAGTACTCATACAAAACTATTTGTAACCAAATTATTCTGAATTTTTGGTAACTCCCTTAAACAAGGCTGCAATATCACATGATACAGAGGAGCTACGGAGGAAGAGAATTGATGTCTTTCCTCTGCCCTTCGAAATAAAACCACCCTCTCTCTGCATCACTGATTAAGTTTGAATTCCATGTTCTGATCTGAACCCAGCTCCTCAGCTTCCAGTGAATGGATATGTATTTATCTTTGATCAGTTTTTCTGTGAACCTGTTGCAGAAGGAGGGGCCTTGGGCAACAGCTGAATGTATCATAGAATCATAGAATGGTTTGGGTTGGAAGGAACCTTGAAGATCATCTATTTCCAACTCCCCTGCCATCTCCCATGAGTTTCTCAGACAGGACTAAAATTTGTAGTACACACCTTGAAAATGTGAACCCCTTTCCAGTGGGGCATGAAAAGACCTGCAGATGGTGAGAGTCAGACCAAAGATATTCCAAAGAACAGAAAGCCTCTTCAACCTATGAATATCTGTTGCTTTTTTTAAAGCTCATTAAAAATGTTGCCCAACAAAAAAAGATAAAAGGAACTTTCCAGTGTGAACTCTGTTTGTTCAAATTGAAGCATACTGTGATGCGTTGACCTTGGCTGGTCACCAGTGAAGTCAGCCCATCACTCACTCTCCTCAGCAGGATGGGGGGAGAAGAAACAATGAAAAACTCAAAAGTTGAGATAAGGACAGGGAGACCATTCACCAATTACCATCATGGGCAAAACAGACATGACTGCAGTGAAAATAATTTTATTTATGGTCAGTTAATAACAGTAGGAAAGTGAGAAATAAAAACAAAATTAAAAACACCTTCCCCTCCATCATCCCTTCTTCCCAGGCTTAGCTTCACTCTTGACTCTTTCACTTTCTCTGCCCCAAGCAGGTTGGAGTCAGTTCACAACTGATAACTTTGTCTCTGCTGCTCCTTCCTCTCCATGCTTTTCCACTGCTCCAGCATGGGGCACATCCTACAGGATACAGTCCTTCAGAAATTTCTCCAGTGCTGATCCTTCCCACAGAGAACAGTCCTTTGGGGACAAACTGCTCCAGTGTGGGCCCTCCACAGGTCCTGCCAGAAAACCTTCCCCTGCCTGGGTCCTCTCCCACAGGCCACAGTTCCTGCCAGGAGTCTGCTCCACTGTAGGGTTTCCATGGGCCGCAGCTGCTCTCAGGGCACATCCCTCTTCTCTTGTGCAGGGTCCTCCATGGGCTGCAGGGGGACAATGTGCAGCACCACAGTCTTTTCCATGGGCTGCAAGGGAACCTGTGCTCCAGTGCCTGGGACACGTCCTCCCCCTCCTTCTTCACTGACCGTGCTATCTGCAGGGCTGTTTCTCTCACATTTTCTCACTCGTCTCTCACAACAGCTGTGCAGCACTTTTTAACCTTTCTTAAACACATTGTCACAGAGGCACTACCAACAAAGCTTAAAGGACTCAGCTCTGGTCAGTGGCTGTTTTGGAGCTGTCTGGAACTGGCTCTGTCTGACATGGGGGAAGCTTCTGGTATCTTCTCACAGAAGCTACCCTTTCAGCCCCCCTGATCCCAAAACCTTGGCACATAAACAAACATACCAGTGTTAATAACATCTGGCTTAGAGATTTATTCTCAAATGCCTTATTCACTGAATTCTCAGGCAAAATTGCTGCCTATCTGTCCTGGTTATAATCCATCACAGTGCTTTGAATAGTAGCAGCTTTTCTCCTACAAGAAAAAACTACCCTATTATTATTATTATTCCTTTAAAGTCATTATAAGATGTGTTTGCTTCAGTGAGCACTGTGATGTGTGCACATTTTGTATTTTATAAAAATAGGCTACCCTCTTTTCCCATTGCTGCATGGAGGCTGCCTGAAGATGAGACTGGCATAATAAGGTCAGCACTGCTGGGTAGTGTAACAAACTTGTCAGTAAATGTTAGTATCAAAAACAGCATCTCAGAAACCTTTTCTTTATTCTTCTCACTTCTTAAGACATGCAGTTTCATGTGTCACCACTCGCTTTTTTCAGAAAAAAAAATATACACATTAAAAAAGAAATGTAATTAAAACACTTCATTTAAAGCCAGGAAAATATTCAGAATCTAGTCATTAGAAGGAACAAATACAGCCAGCTCTACATACTTAATTTCCTGTGCATACTACCAATAATGTCTTTTGGGGTAAATTTCTGACATATTTATCACCATCATCTCTAGGAACTATGGGTTAAATCCTTGGCCATGTATAAATCCTCTTTTTGATGCTTCAGTGGAAGATTCACCATTACAGAAAAATACTATGCAAATCAGATTACATTTTCCTGCATTAGGGATTCCAATCCTTCTGCCCATTGACCATGCCAACATTCTCTATACAGACATAGTAGGAAATCCCAGAAAAAGAAGCAATAAAAATAGCAGAATAATGAAAACTTAAAGTACACAGAGAGAGAAAAGAGATAAATATGCTGGGGAAAAAAATGAAAAAGGGGCTAATAGAAGGACAAAATCTGGGAAAAAAATATGGAGATGAACTAGTCACACTTCCATATTTTCTAATTATCAGCATTATATTCAGAATTATAAGCAAAGAGAAAGGTCGTGGCTCCAGCTGTGGGTTTTTGCATCATGTTCAGCCCTTGGTGTGTGCAAACTTGAATCTCAGGCACATGTTATGTGAAATGGGGTGCCTGCATACAAATTTACTGCACTAACCATGGAACAGAATGTGTGAAATTTTTTGTGGTATATCAGCTCAGCTGTCCATGGTGACACTGAGCTCACACTTTCTGCACCCCAGAAGTTGTGGTAAGCATGACAGTAAGTCCGTGCTGTTAAACATTGATAGGAGATGCACCATAGCATGCAATCACATTAATATAGTTATCTGGGTACCACGTGGCTTGGAGGAAAGTGGAGAAATCTGGTATGTGGATAGAACAGGCTGAGTCTGCTGACAAGGAGCCACACAGATGCACCCACCAATAACCAGGTTCCAAACCACTGATGGCTTTTAAAATATTTCATCAAAAATACCTTTTCCCTTTTGATATTTTCAGGTAATTTAATTTGAACCCAACTGTGCTTTCCTCTTTGATGAAAAAACAACAGATTTTTCCAAGTGATTCACAGAGGTGGTTGTGGGTAACTTACTGTCTAATCCACCTCCTTTCACTGAGCAACTGGAAGATTTAGAGCTGGGGAGGGAACAGAAGGAATCTAAAAACATGTAATGTCACCTAACTCTTTAATCAATAAGTGCTGTATTTATTCCACAGTCTCTTCAACAAGTAGATTTATGGCTTTTACATTTGTGGTGGCTTAGCATTCTGACATAAAATTTGCCTTTGTTTATTCACTCCTGTCTAGCAGTACAGGATTGCTCTGCAATCTCTGTATTTCCAGATGGTTTAGGGCAAAAGCAAGGTTCTGGTTGGAGACAGCACAGAAAAATTCCTGAGGCAAGAGGTTGCATAGCAATAGGAATGGTGCATGCTCAATACTGAATCGTCATCCCTGCCGTTCTGTTACCATGGAGATGGCATGGCTGCTCCACAGCTCGCTCTGCTATCTCACAGCTGCAACAGGAGTTTTGGTAGGGTGCATGTGCACTGCTCCTCATACCTTCTCTGCCCTTCACAAGCACTACAGAGCAAACTGATTGTTGTTCAGTTTGTGCTTAGATCATGGCTTGTTAAAGTACCATGTTACTGCTCTGTTTAAGAATATCTCTGTCAGAGCATCCTAGGACTGTGTGAATCTCAAGGGGAAAAAAAAAAGACATTCTTTAAACACACAGACCTCTAAAAATACTACTGTGAATTATCTCATTTCTGCTCAAAAGCCTACAGACAGGATATCTTATCCACCCATTTTTGAGAACTTCGTATATACATTCAATTTAACATTGGGGTGTGAAAACAATTATAATTAATGTACAAGCAAATGTACATTTATCAAGTATTTTGTATTCTAGGGCTGTTTTGAGGAAGAAAAGGAGGGGAGTTTAGCAGCTGAGGACTCCAGGTATGAAAAAGACACATATGGCAAGGAGCCATCTCTCTTGTTGTTGTGCCAAAAATATTTTAGCTAACACATTGAACAGAACAGCAGGTCATAGGATGATTTCTTTTTCTGCACAGAGCTTGACAGGCTGCACTTGTTCAGAAGGATGTCTGCTTTTTTTAAAGGCATTTCATATTTTGAGATTGGAGAAGCAGCTACAACCCTGTGTATAAAAAGCCCATTTAATGTGCATGCAAAAACTTCAGTAACAATCTCAAGCACTGCTTTAAACACACATAGTCAAGACCATTTATTCTTAACCAGAACTACTATATATTCAGTTTTTTACAGTGAAAAAAACCCCCACTTTTTCTTTCCACTGAACTGTCGTGCCTGCATGGATTTTGAAGAATTACCCTTTTGTTTTAAGTTTTGCCTGAATAATACTTGAGTTCAGATGAAAGGGCTCAAACTACTCTGCATGCACCATATGACAGCAACGAGCTCTGATCTTTCATCAAGAACCAAAATCTAGCAGGCAGGAAAATCAGGAGGTTTTCTCATGGATGTGCTCCACAGCCAGAGGTACATCTGCAATAAAGGCAAAGCTTTTTGAGAAAACATCAGTCCTTCTACCCATCTGCTAAGCAGCACTGGAATCACCCAAGAAGCTTCAGAAAGACTATCTGATCAGCTTGCATGTTATTTTGTCAACTCTGTTGAATTGTGTTATTTGCCATCACAAGTGCTATGACTTGCTATATAGACTCAACCCTTTAAACAACATAAGATGTAAATAATATTTTGCCTATACCTTTTCATTTCTGCAATTCATGCCATCTACCTTGGAGCATAAGTTTTATGAAGAATGCACAGTCTCTGACCCATCTAAGTGGAACACTCAGATTATGTCATAGATAGAATTTATCTAATGTAGCACTGAGTGAACCTCAGTGTATACATAAAACACTTTGCCATGTTATGTGTCTTCTGCTGTTTCAAAGCCCTCTCGACATTACATTCAGAGAGGTGCAAATCACTCAGCTCTTCTGTTCAGGATGTCCAAGGGTGAGTCCATTTCCCATTATCATCAGTCATGCTCCTCGCATAAGCGCGGTTCCCGTAAGGCTGGAGTCTGCTTTGCATCCCATTCAGACTAATGGCTGTGGCATGCATACATCATGCGCGCTTCAGAGGCAGTTTAAGCACGGCACTGCCCGGCTGCAGGGCGAGCTGCCAGGCCCGGGGAAGGCGCGCAGGCAGCGGGGCGGGCGCGGTNCAAACACCTGAGTCAAGGAAGCACTTAAGACAGCAGCTACTTCCACAGGGGGATTGTGAGTCATTTATATAGGGACCCTAGGAGTTTCAAGAAGAGAATTATTAGGAAGACAAATGGGATATGGGAAGCTGTTCTCTGGCTGGCAAGCGGCCAGAAAAGAAGGACATGAATGACTTTCACATAAAAAAGGACAATAAAGCAGTCACACACATAAGCAGGGCAGAAAAGCAACCCCGAGACAAAGAAAACAAGATGGAAATCCCCCAAAACAGAAAGGGTTACCTAGACTGTAGACATGGAAAATCCCCAGGGAACTGGGGTAGATAAGAGTGTCTCTAGAGAGTAGGATTGCAATTAACTCCATGCTATCCTATGATTTAACTGTTATTTTTCACACCTTTTCTTTTTCCTCCTTACTTAGGAGTTTGTGAGTATTTACTAAAGATTGAAAAAAACTGAATGTCAATGTAACCAACTTTCTTTCTACTTACAGTATTCAAAGCATACTTTGAATGAGTAGAGTCATTAAAAATATAGATATTTTTCCCCAATCCCAGCTGTAACACTTGCCATGGGACAGATGGCACTGTCCAAACCAGAATCCACTGATTTATGCCTCACAGCATTAAATTACTCAAATACTATCACGGACTTAATGAAAAAAGAAAAAGGAAAAAAGGAAGTGTTCCTAATTTTACACTGTATTTTCCTTGATTCATATCATCTCCTTACAGCTGTTTTTACATATTTTTCATTTTAAACAATGTATGTCCTCCACAAAAGGGGTATAGTACTCCAGAAAAAGACTGACATGTCTGATTCACACTGTCTTTGAGACAGCCTCAAGGTAGCTGATAGAAGCCTGTTAAGAAAGGGACAGAACTAGTCAACAATCAAATCTTATTTTCATTGCTTGAATATGCTTGCACAAGAATTTCTTGGAAGGGCAACAAACATTACCATGCACTACCATGGCCAAGGCTTTTATACCCTTCAGCTTCATTTATTCATGCCCTGAGCTGCTGCTGGTTTCTGCCCACATTCACTCTGAAAGGGTGCAGCACAGTGGATCTGATTTTATTAAGAGGATATTTTTTGCTAGAAGCTCTTTGTCAGATCAAATCATTTGCAAAGTAGCAAGAGCAGTGTAAGTAGCAGGTTTTCCATTAGCATTCTGCCTAGAACAAAGGTGCAGTTCTGCAAATAAGGACTTAGTGCATGTCTCTTTATTTTCTGTTTGGAAAGGGCGTAACAACCGCATGTTAGGTGTATTTAAACAGCTTTATTTTTTGGATCCAGACCAAAAGGGAAAATATCTTTAACCAGTGTGTCCAAGACAGGGTTCTCTAAGAAGAACACAGCTGTTGCTGTGCTGTCTCATCTCTTCTCAAAAGGCAAGTCTTTTCTGGTTTAAACTGTGAAGGAGATTTATCGTTCCTATTGTACTGACACTGCTGGTCCAAGCTCTGCTTGCTTTCCTGAATCAAATCAACAGGACTTGTTCCAGGAAGCAGCACTAAAACGATTAAGAAAATAATGCTTGTGGGAGTGAACTAATTTTGGAAATTCTTCATGTTCATGGCTCAAAATAATACAGCAATCAAGAAACAAGCATGTTTCATCTCAAAGAGTAACAAAAATCTTAATCTCTGACTGTTACAATAATCCTTAAAATATTTTTATGTACTTTTTAGCCTTTAGAGATCATTTCATACTAGCTGATTTTAATAGCCTTTATCAATGTAGGCAGCATTTTGAGATGAGTGAAAAACAGCCCAGATCTGTTGTACAATCCAGCATAACTATACAGTGTCTGACAGACAATCAGTAGTTATTAATTTGATGGCAGATCACTTATATATATGTTTTAAGGATTACTATTATTTGGCCTTATAATTTTTCAGGAAGTGAAAATTTTATTGGAAAGGTTTGACATAAAAAAAACCCTAGGTGTAAATTTTGCTGAGTTTTGAAGTGTATAAAGAAGATATTTATTTACCAAGAGGGTACTCAGACACTGGAATAGGTTTCCTAGAGAGACTGTGATACCTGTCAATGTTCAAGAGGAATTTGGACAGTGCCTTTAATATCCTTCAGTGTTTGGTCAGCTCTGAAGTAGTCAGGCTATTGGATTAATGATTATTGTAGGCCCCCTTCAACTGAACAAGTTTAGTCTGATCTAGTCTGGTCTAGTCTATACAATTATTTTATTTGATGTATTTGATGGTTTTATCCTTTTCGTTTGTAAAATCTTGATATTTAACATCAAAGTGTTAAAGTCAAAGTACCTCAGGAGGTCAAAAAGTGTAAGTAGGAACATTAACTGTGCTCAACCCATGAGGCCCAACTCCACCTAACTGACAGGGCAGCACATTCTTCTCTGGAGGTGTGGGCTCATTTTGTGTTTGATTCCGAGCTCTTTGTGCTGCTGAGCGTGCACTTCAGAAGAGCAGCAGGAGGTACGTGCTGCTCTCTCTGACTTGATCTGTTGAGAGCATATACAGAAGCTCATTACTGTTACTTTATTCCTTGACGTTAAGTAGTAAATATGCTACAGGGAGGAAAGGAACAGCAACGAATTTTTATGGGAAGAGCCTATGATCTTGAATAAAATGTAGGCAACACCATCACAGACAGGTGCCCTAGTTTTTGCTGTCATAAGCTTGCACACAGAAATAGCCAGGTTTCCTCTTCTGTGGTGTCTTCATAGGAAAATAAAAGCTGAAATTCCCACTTATATTTTAAGTTCCCTATGCCAAGGATGCCCCCAGCCACGTGCTTCACAGAGCCACTCTCACATTCTGCTGCACTCCACAGTTAGCCCTGCTGAAATCAGCATACATAAAGTACATGACATTGAATGCCAGTTTTACTCCAATACAGATACACACTGTCTCATTTGAAATTATCTGACTCATATATAGAGTTCATATGGAGTTTCTGAACAAACAAGTTTTTGGTTCTGGATGCTATAAAGAATGGATACCTCAATATAGCTAACATCTGTGAAATAAAATATTCTCTCAATTCTTTATTGTTTTCAGTTTTGTCACAAAGCCACACATAATCTTTGCTATTCAGAAGACCTAAGAAAAGGTTCCCTGTAGATTTTTTTACTTACATTGAAATTATATAAAATTAATTTATTGAAACTGTATTTGATAAAATTTGTGATTCTCAGAATCAGTTCAGAAAAGATTGCTTCTAGCAATAACTAGGCTAGGGATTAAGAAGAAAAAGTGCTCCATCTGATCTGCCATGCTTATTTGCTTTAAATTCCCCCAATAATTCACAGTAATTTTCTCTTTCCCAGCCAATAGTCCACAGGGAAGGCTGTGATACTGTTTATCTCTACCATCAATTCCACACTTGGAGTTTGAGTGCACAGAATAAGAAACCATTACAGCATTTTCTCCATAGTAATTTTCCACGTGTATCCCCTAAAAAGTGTGAAGTAATTTAAGAAAGCTTGCCCTTTGTAGATTGAAAGGCTATTCCCCATTCATTTGAGAGAAGCAAACAATTCCAAAGCCAATTGCTGGAAAGCTACTGATGTACAGTAGATTGTTGATGTGTTGGTTCACCTTACAACATCCTCTGCATGGAAAGACTTATGATAATGTGTATAATCTGGGATCCTGTGAATCACTGGTTATATTTATCAAATTTTGTAAATCTCATAATTTTTTTATACACTGAAGATCATTATTAGATTTTAAATATCTACAGACATGAAGTAAATAAAGCAGTGTGCGTAAGTGTATAAGCATAAATTATCCTCACTCTTCAGAAAGGTTAAATTTAATACAGAGATTCTAAAGTATCTTAATTTATTAAAGGAAACAAAATATTCCATATAAAAATGTGACTGAAACAAGTGTTCAGATTTATCAGCTGAATTACAGGCTGAACTTTTCTAATCTGGCAGAAGGGTGACATAATTCAAATCATTTTAGCTTGCATTGAAAAATAGCTGAATTAACTCAAGTCACTTTGCATCTATAATAAAAATAAGCATGGAGCTCAACACTATAGCTCAGTTAATGCAACTTAGCTTGCTACATTATAGAAGATTTGTGCCTGACTCCTTTCTTTTATTAGGATCATTCAAAGACCAATTTTAGTATATGGATTATTTGCTTCATCACCTGTGAAGAAGGAACATGACAGTAATTTTGTACAGCTGTGCACACACACAGGTTTGACAGTAAGAAGATTTTATTCTCTGATTTTCAGCCCGTGCTGACTGTGGAATAGAATAACACGTCAGGCTGTGAAATTATAACTCTCCATTGCACCTGGTGCAATTCCAGAAAACATGCTTAGATCTGAACCATGGTGATTTCATTGGAGTCAGTCTTTTTTGCTTTTACAAGAAAATACAGCATTAGGTTTGAGGCTTATTGAGTTTTTCAGAAATTCACTAATTTTTGATCTCTCCATAGCAAATACATTAATCTGTAATAAAGACTAGTTATAAGGGCTGCAAAACAGCTAGAAGAGACATATTTTACTTTGCACATTTGTCTTTATTAAAGGTTCTATATTGCAAAAATAAATGAATGCATTTTTCACACAAACTGTGTAAGGGAACAGAGGTGGGATTTATTATGAACTTAATTAAATTGCTTTGTATAGTGACAAAGAAGATCACTGGCAACATAATATATCCTCTTGGACCAAAGGTGGTTAAAGAGATAATTCACTTGATGATAATGGGCTTTGAGATTACAAATGTTGGTTATTTGCTTCAGAGCTTGCTATTTCTCATGGAATTACCATACTAAAGTTATCACTTTCGTGAAAAAAAATAATTATAATTGCTTTTCTCTAAGATCTGCTGAATACATGCTAAGCTCAGCAATTAACAAATATCATGTCTCATTTGTGTATGCCATGGACTCAGAAAAAGGCAAAATAAATTTTTCCCTTTCATTTGTGTATATGAAGATTTTGAGTATTCAGCAAAATTGCATCTTAAACATTAGCACAGAAGAGGTGAATTGACTCAAATTGCACTAACTACCCATCAGGAGACCCTAAGTGCCCCTGTGAAAAGTTGTCAGATAATGGGACAAATTTGCTCAGTTCTCTACTCAAGGAAATAACCTGACCCTTAGTTTTAATCTTCTTCAAGACAATAAATAGCTTGGAAAATAATTTTGGAAATTAATGCTAGGTTGTTTAGACAGGCAACTTTTTTTCTGGCTTTAATTAATATTTTGCAACTGCTTGAATGGCTACAGCAAATAGGCTGGGAGACCTCCACCTGAGCATTATCAAAGCCCTCAGGTGTTGTCCTTTCCTTGGCTGTGGCACAACTCCTCAGCTGAGGTACAGGACGTACTACCACATCCAAAGTAATGTTCTCGATCTCCAAAAAGGCAACGACCCAAGATGCTCTCCACAGTGGTGTCAGTAGCACAGCTGTGTGAGAGAATCTAAACCTGAAGCACAGACAAAGAAGCAGGAGACATCATATTTTTATATTCCTGAGTCATTTTCCATACTTCCACTGCCCCTTCCCCCATTCACACAGGCAAGTCTAAAGGCCAGCCAGGGTCTTATACTAAGATACCAAAAAAGCACTCGATCAGACACATGGATATGAAACACTATCACTTTTATCAGAGTCTCTCTTTCTAAACTAAATAACTTAAAACATTTTGGATCACAATCTCACTTGGATTTTTTAATATAAATACTACTAATAATTGATTAGCAATTGCAAATGATGTTCATATGTAACCACTACCTAATTATTAGCAAAGCACCACTCCTAGTACATATCCACCAAAAACTAGATGCTGTGCTTTCCTCAAAAAGAAATAAATTCTTTTATGTGCATTTCAAAGGTTGTATGGCTCATGTTGCCTAAAAGAAGCGCAGCAGAATGGTAAATTAGTTTTAAATCCTTTAAAATTATTTATAAGTTGAGGAACTTAGCATTCTGGTAAGATAAATATAAATTGAGATTTTACTACAGATCTGTAGCATACTAAGATTTGGAAGATAACTTATCATTAATTCTCAGTAAAAATAGAATTGAAAATATTATTCATGAGATTTTTTCTGAGCCTAAATAATAATAGTTAATTCAAGCGGTATCAGCCACAGTGGTGCTATGCTGGCTGGGTCACTCAAATAGTGCTACTTCAGTGAATTGATATAAAAATTGAGTCTGGAAACTTCTGTAATACCATTAAATTCTGTAAAATTGAAAGTAGCACTGCATTTTTCCCTGACCTACTTTTCTGCAGCATTTCTGGAAGGTGTTAGTGCTTTTGGTTTGAATGCAGATGTGGGATTTAGAAGGGAAGTAAAACAGATCTCATTATTATGTTTTTAAAAATTTCAAATAGAATCTGATAGCTATGTTTGTATTAATTCAATTACATACATCAGTACTATTTTTACTTAAACTTCATATGGGTTGAAAGTAGATTCTCTTTCTCAAAACTGAATGTTTTGGCAAATTAATGTTAAATATTGCAGGAATTTTTTCAGCAGTCTAGATTATCAAGATAATTGCCATTACCTATACTTTGTTCTTCATGTAAAAGTAATCATTACATGCATTTTAATCTGCAAAAATTTCTAGTAAAATTCATAGGATGTTTCAGAGTCTATTAAAAGAATGAAAAGTGCCTTTTCCCACTAAAAACCACCAATTCAAATAGACCAGGATCTCTGACGAAGCCCATGAAGGCAGATATGTTGGGTAGCTCTGGTCAGAGCCAGGTTCCTCCTGTTCTCTGCGCTTTTCAGTTTAAAAGCCTCTGCCAAGCTTCTTATGCAGAACTTTGTTGCTACCGGCCTTGTCCCTTGAGACCCCTCTGTGATTCACAGGTTAGACAGTTGCATTTGTCTCCCTAACATCAGAGTAAGGAAATCTTTTAGGGACTTTCTCTTCCCCTGCACAATTACCAAAAATGTCATTTCTCTAACACACTAAAAATAGCTGGCAAATGAAAAGAATAATGATAAATGAGTTCCAACCAACTTTTGTTCTTATTAAGATAGTAATAACTTCTCTAACAGTAGAAATAGATGCATTAGGAAAAAGAAAATCTCTTCTCTCCCATTGTTCATACAGCACAAGGGGTGTGATTTAATGTCAAATTCTTGTCAATGGAGACATTGGTACGTGAATATTGTTACTCTGAGTGGAAGACTGATGTAATGATTCTGAAAAATGTTGTTGGAATGAGTTGGGTGTCAGTCTCTTCTCCCCAGTAACAAGTGGCAGGACAAGAGGAAATGGCCTCAAGTTGCACCAGGAGAGGTTTAGATCAAATATCAGGAAAAAATTCCTCATGAAAAGGGTTGCCAAGCATTGCAACAGGCTGCCTAGGGAAGTGGTGGAGTCACCATCCCCAAAAATGTTCAAAAAGCATATGGATATGGGACTTGAGGACATGGTTTAATGGTGAAAATGGTGGTGGTTCTGGGTTGGTGATTGGACCTGGTGATCTTAGAGGTCTTTTACCAGCCTTGGGGATTCCATGATTCTTTGGTTCTGATATCCCTGACTGGTAAGTGGCACCAATCCTGTCACCTGTCAAGTGTCTCTGGCGTGTCGCTGTGCTTACCCTGCTGTGTGTTAGTTTGTGCGTGAGCTTTGGCCTTTGGCTCTGGCTGTGTATTGAAGTGTGGCTGAGTTTGTTATCAGTGTGAAGCTGTTTTTGTGTACCTTCATGAGACACCCGCTGATCAAAGATAGTAAATCTCTGATAAACTACTGCCTTGCATTTGGCTTATTCTGACTGTTATGAGAAAAAGGCTATCAAAAGCCTTGAAAATCACTCACACCTTCATAGTAATTTAAAAATATATTTTCTTTTAGATGCAATCTTTTCTAGATGTATTTACTTATATATATATATATATAATAAAAGATTCATTTACTCTTACGCATTGCATATATCTGTAAGAAGAAATATCCTTACCAAAATCCCTTAAAAGCATGGAAAACATTTAATTTTCATTTATCTGATACATTCTTGCCCTCTAGAATGTCAACACTGTCAAAACAGCCTGATACTAAGAGCTCTGCCTTTCATTTCATAACATCTTACATTCATATGCATCAAGTGAAATTTAAGACTAATGCAATTACTGCATTTTAGGACTATATCTGCAACTGAAGTAAGTGGTTACTGGGTTAGAAAGTATTCTTTCTCTCTACGTTTTGCATACTTGGAAGAAATTATTCATGTTAGGCATGAAACCAATTTTGACAGTACATGGATTTTATGTTACTGCTGCCCTCCTTCCAGAACTACAGCTAAAAGCCCTGTACTGTATTCCCTGGGATCACTGTGCTTAGTGACTGGAAGGCATGGATGCACTGGTGGGGAAGGCACAGGGGAGGTGGATGTGCTTGTACCCACTGGAGTGACTTCTCTGCAGTGCCGGCGCTGTGGCTTCACCACACATCGCAGGTGGCTGTTCTGGGTCTGTGTCCGAGCACGTGAGAATGCAATTGTATGATTTCATTCCCCAAAGGAGCAATACTTTATGGCAAATGTAACCCCTCTCCAATCCCGCAGGTGGGCTCATGGTACCTACAGGAAAGAGAAAAATAATTTTGTTTCTCTCCACTGCATTTCCACTTTAACTTCCCATTGAAAACGTAGGGGCAGTGTGTCATCTGCTACCCCAAAAGACTCGGCACTTTCCTAGGCTGTATTGCCACTCTTGAGCCAGCCAGGAGAGGGTGCCGGAGAACACTGTCTGCAAACAGCTCCCTGGGTAGGTTCATTCCTCAAAAACGCAAATCAAAGTCCATTAAAGTTATTATGTTTTCTGTTATCTCTTTAGTTCATTCCCTTGCTAATCGAAGCTTCTTGCTACCCACTCTATCCCTTTCAAATGGCATATTACAAGTGCAAACAAATTATACCCAGATGTTTTCAGGTCTGGAATTTTGTTTAGATGGATTTGCCTATTATTTGAAAAAGATTTAACATCCTCTAATGCTGAATATGTATTCATGTCTCGCCTATGTACCAATTTTATGTATAAAATCATAGAACCACAGAATGATGGCATCATTTGGGTTAGAAAAATCTATCATCATTTGGACAGAAGATCTTTAAAGATCATCTATCCCTCCTAACATGGGCAGGGACACCTTCCACTAGACCAGATTGCTCAAAGCTGCATCCAGCCTGGCCTTGAACACATCCAGGGATGGGGCATCCACAACTTCTCCGTGCAACCTGTTCCAGTGCCTCACCACCCTCACAGTAAAGAACTTCTTCCTTATGTCCAATCTAAACCTACTCTCTTTTAGTTTAAAACTGTGGCTATCCAGTAAACTCCTTATCCATCAAATAGTCTGTCCAAGTTACAAAAAACTGATTTATTAACTTTCTTAGCCTGCAGCCCAGAATTAGGAAACCGAAGTCTTCTGGAACGGGAAGTATTTAGATAAAATAGTGTACTATCTCACCTTTTAAATTAGAATGTTTCTGGTATTTTTAGATGCATGTACACTAGTACATGGTGCTCCTACTATTATAAATCTTACTGTGATCCCCTAACCTCATAAATTGACAAACAGCAGTAATAATTAAAGAATAAAAACAAGAAAGATGACATTACATTCAGGCAGACAAAAGATCCAGGCTAGTAGCTATTTATGACAAGCATAGAGAGTCTATAAGCTCCTTTCTCCCATGCTTTACTTATTTCCAGAAGCTTCCACATTTACAGTCACGGGTGTCCTCCAGCCCTAATAGCAGAAACACCTTTGTGTGATATCCATGAAAGCAAAGGAGAGAATTCTTTGCCATATTGTTAATGCCAACCGCATAATGATTTTTTTCTGGAATGAATAATTTACTCCATAACTTATGGAAAACTGTTTGACAAAGTTCACCTGGGGTTTTTTGTTTGTTTGTTTCGATTTGGTTTTGCTTTTGAAATTATCCTTGCTTATTTTTAAATGTGAGCTTTCAAATGGAGGAACCTAGGTCACCTGCTCTGCATCAAGCTGACAGAGCAAACTTCTGACTGGCGGCAGTGAGCATAAATCATTGGTTCCGTCACAAAAGGGAAGAACAAGAGACAGAAAAGGTTCTGTTTCAGTGTACAGCTCTGGGAATGCAACAACAACTACAGCCTTCCCCAGGTACCTTTTCTACCCTTCATGCCTGAGTCTGCAGGACCTGCAAACACCCTTCCCCCAGACTGCCCTGCCTGGCAGTGCTGCAACGTGCTTGCAGGAGCATCCAGGGACTGTGCCAGCAACATCCAGGGACTGTCCCATTTTCTCTGTGCTAGAGGTATGGGATAATTAAATAACTTCATTAAATTTATTTCAATTATTATTTTATTTTAAAAAGCACACATATAAAGTTTATTCCTAGATAAATACATTTATTATATCATACATAATACATACAAATACATATATAGGTTTATGTTATTTGTTCTCATCTTCGAGATGTTCACTTTCTGGAAAAAAAATAAGATGTCATTTTAAAATGTAGTGCCATGAATATAGCTATTAAGCTGTCACATGTTTTAGTGAAAATAAGCACTTGATCCAACACTTCAATGAAATTCACTCTAAAAGGGTTATCAGATAACAGATTTTAACTTCACGACAAAATTGTTGCTCTCATACAAGGGAAAAAGAAAAGTGATGCAATGGACATTTGGAGGACTTCAATCATAAGAGAAAAACTGGAACTGTTAGTCTACCAATCAGTGGGTATGAACAAATCATGCTGCCAAGTTTTGCTTCACTGAAAAGATCACTTGCCAATCAAGAGCTTACCACTGGTGAGAACTGTGATAGATTTCAGTTTTGAAAGGGATGTAAGAGGTTAAGAAGAATGAAGCTGCATCCCAAGGAGTCCAATGAATGTGCCAGGAACCAGTCCCTGGCACAAGGGCTGGCTGGCACAGACACAGCCTGTTCCTAACTCCCAGGCAGCAAGGATCCTTGCTGCAGTCTGGAGGGCAACTGGGGTGAAGAGTCTGAAGAGATAGGTTTTATTCTGGTATTATCCACTGACATTCAGCTGGCAGCCACCCATGGTGACGGTCTCATCTCAGTTCCTGCCCCCTCCCAGTCTGAACCAAAATGATCATTTTTCTACAAACTATCTGTAAGCATCCGGCAGAGAAGGAGATGACTAAGAGTCAGTGTGGATTAGTTAAGGATTAATTATGTCAAGCCAATACAAATTCCTTTGTGACAGGGTCACAGGCCTGTGGGTAAGAGAGAAACAGCTGAAGCCATATATTCTGATTTTAGTACTTCTTGTGACACTGTACTGATAGTGCATCCTCAAAGCAAACTAGGGACAGGTGATAAAGGTGAAACTATTTTTTACTGGATGTGAAATCAGTTACAAAATTATACCAGGATTATACCATTGTCAATGGTTCATTATGAAAATGGCAACTTATATTTCAGTAGGGTCCTCAGGGATCTGTCCTGGGTCTGGCAAACAGTTCCATTAGTAGCCTGCATGATTAAATAAAGACTATATTGTTAATGTGCAGACAACTCCAAGCTGAATGGGACTGTCAGAGCTTTGAAGAATTGTTAGAATTTATAACAATCCTAATGAGTTATATCATCTGAGTATAATAGGATGATTGTTTTAAACAGAATAAATGAAAATTAATGAAGGAATCATGAGCTGAACAGAATAAGGAAGAACTGTGACAAACAGGGGGCAATATTCATGTGCATTAAAAGTTGCTACAAAGAGTGCACACTGTTCTTCATGGCTGTGGAGGACAGGGGAAGAAGTAATGACTTTTTAGCACAGGAAGTTGAAACACCAAGTAAAGATAACTAAGAGTGGAAGAGTGACGTAGTTGGGGAGATTATGGAAACCATTGCTGGAGACTTCTAAGAGCAATTTAGACACGTATCTATCAGAATCAATACAGTTATAGTTGAAATTCTTACTCCTAGAATAATTTCTATTACCGTCTAGAGAACACATTTATTATTTTATATACTCAACAGAGGAGAAAATCAAACCCCATACAGACCGATGATAGGAAGGAACCTGATTTGTTACACACAGCAACCAAAAATCTGAGTGTCACCAGATAAGCACATGCCTGAGCTTCTACACAGCTTCTTCTGGGGGATGCACATGCACACCACTGCCTCTGCAGAATCAAGGCTTCTCTCATGCTGCTCCAACATTCCCATAAGAAGCAACAGAATAAGATGCCTTTTTACCACTTAGAACATTTCAAATGCAGTTACAATTATTATAAAGACAATTTGCCAAGATCCAGAACCTGCAGGAGGATAAAAAATTTCTGTTACTAGAAACATTAAACCAACTCCCATGCAAACTTCCTAATTACTTCAAAGATTAAGGTACCATTTAACTTCTTCACAGAACAGAATTCAGGTTTATTTAGTATTGCCATTATTTTAAATATTGAATGAGGTCGCACTCTTAATCTAAAAGCATTTCCTGAGTGGGAACAATTCCAAGTATGATTTCATACTGTTCATATTTTTCCCTAGTCCTATTTGGAACTGAATAGTGGCTTCTAACAAGAAGCTGGAGAAAACTTGCAATGTCTTCAATAAGAGCACACATAAGTGATCATTAAGGCATCCCATCATCCAAGAATTGTGAAAAAGCAAGGGAGTATGAACAGCACTTGTGATACATTACTATACAAAACCAGTAAGAGATGTAATTACCTTCTCTGTGTCTACAGAACATGAGATTCTAAATGAAGAAGAAAGAAGTAACACCACCTCTGCTGATGTCATCAGTTGCCCCTTATTGAAAGAGGGCCTGTCAATGGATGTTTCCACCTTACAAAGCACAAAAAAAAAATCTCCGAGCTTCTGAAACCCCTAAATGTTCTTATCTTAGATTAAAACAAACCTCAGACGTCTGAACTAATACTTCTTACATATTGAACTAGACAGAAGATGGGAGGAGGAATTGTACAGTACTTGGGAGATGATGAATTAGGGAATCCTGAAACTGTACTGAATGATTTGCTGGATGATACAAAAAATATAGCCAAATTCAGTAATTTTGGTGAGATTAGACTGCACAAGGATTAGTGATATGTAGATAATTTTGATTCGTGATAGACTGTGAAAAGGAAGTTTTGTGAGGTCCAAGGGAAAAGTGCCTTCCAACACATATTTGGGGCAACAAGTAAAGCAATATACAAACTTTTGAAAAATATAGATATAAAACCTAGAAGTATCTGTATTTCTGTTGAAGCACTGCTAAACCTATTTGTGAAGATTCCCAGTTGGCAAAAACAAGGGATTCTTTTAAAAAAAAGTTGAACTCGGCTCTGAGATCAAAATTTTTGTCAGTGTGTTCTGGCAACCTCTAAAGATAAAATGCCCCCTCATTACCAATCCTTGCATTCTCCAGTCACATCCTGTTTCATCTGCTGCAGTGGAGAAGGGAGTTTCTCTGGAGGTCAAGGTCAGGTCACAGATACAGACTGTTTGCAAAAGCACTGGAGCATCTGATGAGAAATTGCATCATGTCCCTGAGCCAGGAGCATGAGATCCCTCACCAACCAACAGCATACAAAACTCAGTACCTTTGGGCAAGAGTGCAACACAAGTTGTTGGGTTTGACACATGTATCCCTCACCTGATGCTTTTAGATATAACCTCACCACTTCAATGGTGTCCACCGAAATCCAGTTATAAAATCAAAGTGTTGCAATATACCAGGCATGAACTGAACACTAATCCCATATCTGCTGCTTTTTTTCAAGGAGCAGATATGTTACACCATAACTTCTCGCAATGAAAAGTAGAAAAATAGTCTGTATGTATACAGGATCAGAGGAGCAAACCCATATTTAAACTTTAATGGAAACGAAATTCTTAAATAACAACAGTGTTTCTAATATTCCTAAATAGTATTAGAAAGCAGTTCTGATACTCGGATGCATTTCTTCCTTACTAAAAAACAAGTCTTCAAAACTCATGTCTGTATTGGATATTTATATAAACAGTTTATGGTTTAATGGCCTTTTTTGCCAGATGATTGCTAGCCTTGTTCATGGGTGTACCATTTAAAAACAGTGGTGACAAGAGTATGCAAGTCCTCTCTTTCTATTTGGTATTACTTTTAATGTGAAACTAACATAATTGTTTGGCACAGCTTGTGGTATTTGCTTACAGTAGGTTTCAGCAGGCTATATTTCATTTTGTCACAAGTTCTCTCTTGAGTCCAGGCTCAAAGTATGTTTCTTTTAACTGTACTGATACCATAAAAAGTAACACTGGGTGTTATTTAAATATTGTTTATGAAGATTTTAAGTTATCTCCCAGCAGTGATACAATTTTAATACTGATCTGAGGGCAAATCCTGCAGACTTGCCATGAACAGAGTGGTAGTTCTCCTTGCATCAAAGTCCTGCATTTGTGGCATCGTGCGTTGATGTGGGTTAAATCTGCTTTCCATGAAAATTCAACACTAATGTTTTGAGTGGGTTGAGTGGGCGCTCTTGACTGCTTAATTCAAACCCACAGTAAATAGTAATGACAGTCTCTCATAATGACTTATAAAATATCTACATTAAAATGAAAATGACAAGAAAAAATAAGAAGTATATGGAATAATAAAGGGAATCTATCATTTACCATACTTAAATATATTCCATGCACTTTTCAAAGGAAAAAAAAGGAAAAAAAACTTTTGAAAGTCTGAATCTGCATTGGTTACCCCCCAAATAATTTAAAAGGCCCACTAATCACTTGACATCTAGATTAAGAGAGCAAAGTACAAGGAAAATGGGAAAATTAATGTGTAGAATAGGTAGTTTTTAATAACTTATGTTTTTACTAATGAGGATTATGAATCTTCTGAGATTCCTATCACTAGTGAGTGTGCAATAACTGTATTATTTCAAGTTCCTCTTAGTATCTAGAGCAATTCCTCAGTGGGTCATTTTCAAAGCTTAGGCTTTACTTTTGGTATGATACAGGGTTTACCTAACCTTTCAGCTGTGCGGGCAATTATGAGTATACAGGGACTGTGGGGCTGTATCATATTTCAGAAATATTTGAGCCCAACCCCTTAGTCTTTCCTGAACTGAAGCTTGCCCAACACTTTTGTGCTGCAGCAGGGAATGCTGAAATCCATTGGTGCCAGGTGGCACTGTACCCAGGGCAGCTCCCAGGGGGAACAGGACATGAAATCAGCTCTGACGGGATTCCTTCCTGTCCCTACACTTCCACAGATGCCCCTGCACTCGCATTCTGGGAGGCATTTGTTCAATTAGCAATTAAACTGAGCCGAGGGACTGGGTGTCAGACGTGCAGCTGGGGATTACTGGCTGGGAGCCTCCAGCCAGCTTGGAACAACACGGCGCGAGCCAACGCGTATCTCAGCAGGAGCTTTGCCACCGGGCCTGGCTACAGCCAAAGGGCCTCCTCCAAAGAGAAGGGAACTGCCTGCAAAACACAGCTGAGTCTCAATAAATAGGTAAGGGGGGCTGATGTAGTCTTGCACTGTTACCCGTAATTCATGGTTCAAAGTGCATTCATTTCTTTCAGCTTAATAACCAGGCTATAAATCAACAGTATATTTGACACGGTCAACAATTCATTATTAGTAGGAAATATTTTCCTGTTTATTTTGTCTTCTTTTAGAGAAAAATGAAATAAGATTATAAACTTAGGGTGTAAATAAAATTATCAAATCAGATACAAAATTAAGATTAAAATTCTCATTTCTTCTTGACATTTATAAACACTAAAACCCTTCAGCAGCCTTACAAACATACATCTTTTCTTGAAAGTGAAGCACTCTTATTTATGTCCTCCATATTGTCCTCAGAAACCTCACAAGTCTTTGATTCAAAGCAGTCTCACTGTTATTTATTGACAATTGTGGAAAATGTGATATTGCCATTGTCTAAAGTAGATGCCTAGGTAAAAAAAAAAATAGAAAAGCATGGTATTTGCCTTTTAATTGCCCCAGATGGCACACTTATCTTATTGAAAGGGAATGAGAGGGTGGTAACAACATAACTTACCCACAGGTTATGTGGGCGGATGTCATCAAGCAGAAATCACCTGTCAGGAACCATACACGTGAACTACAAACACACCACTCCCTTACACCAGTGATTTTGAATCCATTTAGTAATCATTCCATTTGAAGAATTTGTAGCCCAACTGGCATCCCGAGAATCTTTCTGATGTTGAAGTCATTAAGCTTAACCATTTACTCCTATTAATATTACCATCTATGGTTTATACGAAGTAGCATATCAGGGCCCTGTTCAAGATCACATTGAAATAGATACTAAAAGAATAGATCAAAAGGCCTTGTCCCTGCTTACAATTCAACCTCCAAACCTTCTCAGAGAGTGCCCACGTGGACAACACTACTGGGTAAGTATCTATCCAAGAATATCAGCAAAGACAGAAAGGAACAAGGGCAGGAGGATGAGAGTACCTCTGTTACGCTCCTTGGCTTATATACATCAATACTACGAAGCTGATAGAAGCAAAACCAGGCTCTAGGAATAAGCTCAAAATAAAAATACTACAACATCAGTTGAATAAATAGAAAACATGTTTCTGGTTCCTCTTCTGAGCTCTTCAAGTTTTCATGAACTAGTTTACAGATGAACACACATACTTAAATTCTTACTTGTTCAATACTGAACCTCAGTACTGGAAAATTCATGTATATCCCAAATCTTGTTATTAAAGCAACCCCAGAAGGACTAATAGGGTGTTTAATAAGAAGATTAGGATACAAGACTTTGCAGGATTCTTAGTTTTTAAAGTCTACTTGGTGGTGGTGGGAGGGGGTAAATATTGTTCATATTTTTGCCATTTAAAAGGACCAAGGTAAAAAGCCTCTGCTTTGACCATTCTTCATTGCTGTTACCTTTGAAATATGGTTAAATTCAATTCAGTTATCCTGGGCTCAAATTACAATGCTCTGCTAATACAGTTTCTGCTCTTCCCTGAAGCTGGACAGCTACTGACATTGGCAATTATGTACTGTTTATGCTGGTTTTCTTATTTCAGTTGCAGTTTAAATGGATTCGTGCTTCATATAAGGAGCATGGGAAATCATATTATTATTTGACCAGCAGTGGCTCAGATCACATCTGCACCCTTGATATCCTTTCCCCATTGCCTTGTGTTTGCCTCCCAGGGACTTAGAACTGATTGTCACCTCCTGTGTCACATCTCACTCGGCTACAACACGTGCAGTGCTTTCTGGCTCGTACAGTGGAGCCTGTGGGGACATTCTAGATGTCATCTCCTTCTACACCATCATGGTACCTCATTTTGCCTTTCACTCCTGTATGAGTGTTCCCATAAGCTGATGAAATTTGTACTGGTTCCAATCATCACATTTTGCCAGAAGTGTGTGGTAATTGGCAAGGCATTACTTTGACTCAAGGGGGACAGCTCTTAAGAACCATGTTAGACACCAGGTCAGTGAGAGTTCACACTTTTAAACATATTTAATATCTTCAACTAATTTTGAGCTCACCTTAAGAGCTCTGCACGAGTGTGCTTCAATTCCTGGGAAACTTTCTGATACACACATTTTACTGCATCCTTTGCCTTTCCCACAATGAAGAGCATTCAAAATCAGACTCTACCTGCATGCTAAGAACAGAATAAAAGTAGATCAGAAATAAATGTTTTATTCATCACAACATAAAAACCCAGCTAGGTCTGCAAGTTAAATGAGCAGACACTTCTTAGACACCTGTTTTGGGGTCATAAAACTCCTTTCACAAGTGACACTTGTTTCCAGATAGAACTAAAAATATCTCCTCTGCTTCTCAAAGTGGCACTTCAGATTCCCAATCAAATGCTTTTTCTGTCCACTCTGTGATGCAAGTGCTATATACTATATAATGATACATAAGGTACTGAGGAAAGTAAAGCAAGATACTAAAATTATTTCCTTGATAACCCTGGGAGATGCAGCATTCAGAAATTATTAACTGCTGAATACCTCCACTACTTACTTTCTCACTTATTCTGACTTAATACAAAAAATCTCTCTCAGATCCACCATGTCTATATCCTCCAGCTTAAATAATGCTTGGCTGATACCACCGAGCCAAGATAAAAGTGAACACTTGCTCCAAAGCAGAAAAGCTTTCAAAACGAGGTAAGAGCCATTGTGTGTGTGTCTATCTCTGACCAACCTGTTTCCCTTGAGTATTCAGGTTTCAGCAATATCATACCAAAACCTAAACCAATTAAGGTTGAAGATTACACCAGGACTCATCTACCAGAAAGAGCTGCACACCATCATCTTTTTCAGGACCTCACCACAGTTGCATCCCAAGATCTACTGCAAATCTGTATAGAATTCACATTACATAAAAACGCCATATGTTGCAGTAGGATACCATTATTGAGCTTAGATGGTTGGATTTTAGGAAACATAACAAGGCCACTCCTAATCTTCTACACTGGATCATTATCGAAATACATGTCCTGCTATGCACAACGATCTTATGAATTAGAAAAATTGGACCTAGAGAGCAATACCAGATTTTGTTGTGTTACAGCTCAGGTACAGCTGAAGTCTAAAACACAGAATATTTCTGTGCCACTCAGACCGCACATCTCAAACTAACAGACTTTGATGGGAGCGCCTGTTATGGTAAGCAATGTTTCTAGCTAGATTTTAAAAATGTGTTTACACTATTTTAAAAGCAGATCAAATCTGCACTTTAACCCAAATTTCACATACTTCCCAAACTGTTTGGATGCAGAGCTGAGTCATGAGTTTTGGCAGAGCTCTGGGACCCGTGGGGAGAGAAGTATAAATCCAGGCAGTTTCTGGCCACAGATCCTCCCTTGCACCTCCATCCCCACTGCAGGCACAGGCACAGATGTGCCTGCTTGCCATGACTCTGCCTCTCTATATCTCGTAATTTCACACAGTAACTTCAGATGCCTGAAGTCAGACAAGTCAGCCTGGGTCCTTTCTACATATATAGGCTGCTTCACAAACATCTGAAGGTGTGCTGCGCTTCAGGTTGCCTTCTGGCTTGAATTTCACTGAGTAGTACTGACAAGGATCTGCCTAGTACAAACAGATCACACAACTCTTATCAGAAGTCAGATTAGATAAATGTCTTGCAGAAAATAGTATTTCCCTTGAACTCTTTCCCACTAGCACTGAACACACTGTTCCAGCAGACATCTTACGCTGTGTACACAGGCAAGATCTCTCCCCTATTTCAGCTAAATGTTCCACTTCTTCTGCATTAGTTCTCTTAACCACAATCTAAGTCTAAGAACTCATACTGAGACATTGGCTACTAAGGGCCCAAAGTATTTTTCTCAAATTTGCTTTCCAAAACAGTTTCCCCTCCAGTTGGCACAGCTTTATTATTTGTCCCAGATGTTTTTTCTTTGAATTTGGCTGTAAGTTTTAAAATGTTACTATTCACTCCAGTGAGTCTTTCTTACAAGATTTGCTTCCTATAAAGATGTCCTGATACCTATTACTTCTATTTTTAACCTATATTTTGTGTTGTCAGAGTCCCAAATTAATTATTCTATTATTTTGCCCAAGACCAACATGAAGCAATCCTTCCCTTCCTCTGCTTTCTCTATATTATAATGATATCCATAGTCTTCTCATCTTTCTCTCATTTTCCAGTATTTCTGAAAGATGATAAGATAATTTTTCCAGGCAATTCTCTGCAGACCTCTAATGTAAACTATTGCTATGAAAATGGTTAGCTCCAGCTGGTCTTTTTAGCATCTGTGAAACGTTTGAGTGAGATCTGCTGATATTATTTCTATCTGAATAGAAAAACATGATCAACACATTTGATAAGCAAACTTGTCTCAGCTGACAAAGCACAGATGCTCTCTTAAGTCACGAACAGAAGCACTATCAGCTATGTGCCTGCATTAATGAAATCATATAGTATTGGAATTAGAGGTCCCAGCTCTGCCCTCTGCCTCATTCATCACTGACCTCAGAGGGTGATGTAATTCAAAACCAAAACATGGTCTATGGCCAGTACAGGTATTGCCTGCACTTTGTCAACCTCTGAAAGCCCAGTGCCAAAACACAAAAAAACCTCTCAGACACTTGAAATTGAATCTAGAGAGATTTAGGCACCAAAACTCTCCAACGCAAAATAACTTTGCAAGAAAGCCATCTCACCCTAATGAACATAAGATCACAAAATGTGTCTTTGGTTTCCATCCCAAATATCCACAAGTACTTTCAGTATTATAAAAATTTGAAACAGTCCTGGTCTGAGCAACGAGCCAGCCTGGTTTTGCACCAGCATTCTTTGGGTGATAATCTGAGTGCGGAAGCATTCACTTCACGAAGTAAAATCTTCCAAGTATGTACAACTACCAAATGATGACAGCATAAAAGTAGCAAAGGTGTGTGAGGTGACTGTTGAGTAAGAATTCACATAAGGCAGGAATCCCTGTTCAGCCTTATAATTATTACACACATACACAAAAAAAAAAACAAAACAAAAAAAAAACAAACAAAAAAACCCCACCAAAACCCAAACAAACAAACAAACAAAAAAAACACCCAACAAAAAAACTAGAGGTTCCACTCCTTTTGCCACCTGGGATGACTACTGTCTCTGACTCCCTACAAGTCCTGCTTGCTTCCATTGTGAAGGACTGGTCAAAAGAAAAGTGAGGAGTTGAAACCTTCTTGCTGAAGCTGAACTACTACACAGAAAAGAAGAGAAATTGATGGAAATAGAAAGAAACATTCAAGGTGGTACCACAGAGAAGGCTGCAATTGAGACTTGGTGTCCGCTGACAGCATGAATAAACCACTTCTGCGGAATGGTGCAAAGGTACTCTTGTACACACTGCTGAGCTCTAGGCAATTCCCTCCTGAGTATGTTACAGTTTATGCTTGTTCTTCTGGAGTGCCCAATTCTGAACTGAGGTATTTGGGTACTTAATTAGGATATTGAGACTTTTACTGTACTGCCCTCCTGCTGTTCTTCTAACAGCTCATGAGCAAAACTACTACACTGTAAGAAAGCAAACTGGAAAACAGCATTTGCAGATGTCTAGAAATGATGTGCCCTCAGATGGAACAAATAAACTTAGAAAAACAAATTTCACAGAAAGCTTTGCAAAAACATCAGGTGAAGCTTTTCTCTCAGCAGTTCAGATGTGGAAGTGTCAATGCAATGAGTTCCTTGTGACTGTGCTAGTGGACACAGCTAACTGCTGGCCAGAGAAACTCTGCTGAATTAGAATCCCATTCCCCCTCCCACTGAGAAGATTCAGAGGCAGCTGCAAAACATACTCTGTGATCCTTTATATTTCACCCCATCTGCTCTCCCTTGCAACTTTTTTCTGGAAGAACAGTCTCTACCAGAGTGAAAAACTTGGTAGCAAAGCCTGGAATAAAATCTGCTTCATATACCTTGCTCCCCGTTCAGGAAAGCATAAGGTCCAGCCCCAGGGCCTGGCGCAGCGCCCAGCTTCCCCTGGCAGCTCCTGGAGTCCAGGAGCTTCTGCTGAATCTGCAGCCCTCTGCGGCTTCCTGGAGAGTTGCTATTTTTCAGGAGGGAGTACAGCAAGGAAAGGCTAAGAAGACACTGTGTTCTGTAGGTTTTCTGAGGCCCTTATGAATGTACATTTTTTTCTTTCCAGCAAATACAGATTTTTTCAGTTACACACTGGTTATAAAATTAGTTTTATAGGTAATGCAGAGATCCTGCAGGTTTGTACAAGACATAAGAGAGGAATAAGAGCGGTATCATATGTTCGTATCAAATATGTGTTCCTCCCAGTATTGATGATTAACTAGTGCAAAGTAAAAATATTTTAATAAGTGACTTAAAAGTGAATTAATTCCTCAGTTATTGAAAAGTGACTTAATTCTTCAATATTTATAAGATCTACATGACTGTAAGGGAAAAGAAATGTTTGCTTGAAAGTTAATGATTGTTTTATGATTTATGATAAGGCTATAAATCTCTATGCCTAGAGGAAAGAAGATCAAAGGGAATCACATCCCATTATGAATCCTGAGGCAGCCTGAAGACTCCACTTGTATCTTGTTTCTTAGCAAGGCAAAAATTTGAGCTTGAAATGGAAAAAGATAAAACAGGCTCCGACAATTGAATCATCAGCAGCAGCTCTGGAGCTGAGTTACTATGGCAATGGCAGTGCTGCTGCACAGCTTCTTCTTACTCTTACTACTGGTACAACAGCTTCGCAAATGTACTCGGGAAATTTCCACCCCGCATGTGCCACGGGTGGCTTGCAGGAGAAGCCCACAGTCTCAGGTGCCCTGCTCTCTACTGAATGGAAGAGCAAATTTGTGTGATTAAAATATATGATTTGCAATTTTCCATGGAAACAGTCTTGGAGCAGTAGGGAAAGGTCTAGAATCCTTCCTGCTCTTCTGTGGCAGGAAGGTAGATGCCAGTGCTTAGAGGATATTTTATAGGCACAGAATTTTTATTACAGGAATTTTAAGCATTTTGTTCAGCTGTAACTGCCTCACTTCTCTGAATTATAGATGTCTTGTCACTGCCAGGATGGTATCATCTTTTTGGCAGAGCATAGCTTGGAGCTCTACATAAGTAATGGATCTAATTCTGATGCCAGGCTAATAAATTAGTAATTACGTCTCTTTGGATATACAACAATCAGTGCGTCAGTACTCACCAGTGTCCTCTTTCCTCTTTGAGCTCTAGATGAATGCATCACCTTTCCTGTTACTGATGCTATGCTCTCTGCACTACACATTAAAGGCACATTTGCTCTTAATTATTTTTGAGACAGTATTTAATATTTACAGTCTAACAGCAAACAGAAGCTCCCAACAGGAATTGGGGCCCCTCATAGGTGTCATGGGAAAATTAACTATATCTCAGCTGAAACCAAGACAGTAGGAAGCATAAATGCAAAGGGAATCTTTGCCCAAAAATACAATTGCTGAAAGTACTACTTCTGCAAGCTCATTAAGTGCTATAAGCAGACATCTATGTGGAACCTCAAATGAGTTTCATATTGAGAATTTCATCATCATTTTTGTGGAAAAGCCGTCCTTTTCACCCATCGTGCAAGTATGTTTATAGCCCAGACTGCAGTCCTGCTAATGCTTGTTTTTAAGAAGACCCTCTCTGGGGAGCAGATGAACAAGGTTACCACATGTGCATTAATCAATAGGAGGGTCAACAACAATTACCACAATGAATGGTAAGAGAAAAAATACTGTAATTAACTATGTTACGCAATGTATCATCTGAGAATTGAGTACATTTTTATGTCTGAGAATCAAGTAAGTTTTTATCTCTCTACATGTTCCATAAATAGTTGTTACTGAAAAATAATAGGAATAAATTCTTTACTGTNAGCTGCTCAGCGCATCCCTCTCGCCCATGCCAGGTGCTTGCTCCCGGCTGCGCCGTGTCTGAGGAGCGATGGGGCCTCTGCGGGAGAGCGGCAAGGTGAGGAGCCGGGGATGGACGGCGCGGCGGGGGGCGAGGAGAAG
>VZRS01004380.1:119966-183939 GCA_013398055.1 Ifrita kowaldi
GGATGCCCCAGCCGTGCTGGTGTTCAAGACCAGCTTGGATAAGGACTTGAGCAACCTGGTCTAGCGGGAAGTGTCCCTGCCCACGGCAGGGGAGGTTAGGACTAGATACTCTTTAAGGCCCCTCCCAAACCCTTAACACTCTATGATTCCATGACTAAGAAGCAGAGAAATCTGGCGATGCATTTTGCTAGGTGTATAGCTACACATCCATCCTGTTTGTGCCGGCACCATCCGCCCTCTGCCCGTTTCCCCGTGTCTCCGTTCCTTTCCGCCCTTNATGATGGAAGGAGGAGGGCACATCCGAGAGGTTCCTGACGGGGTGTCCCTTCCCGAGCAGGAGCAGAGGACGCAGCTGGAAAAGGAGGTGTCCCGCAGCCGCATCCCCCGCCTGGTCCTTCGGCCGCAGCAGAAGGGATCTCCCGCTTCCGAATCGCCCTTTTCGGAAGAGGAAAGCCGGGAATTCAACCCGCCCAGTTCCTCCGCGGGCTCCGGCAGGACTATCAGCAGCAACAGCTTCTGCTCAGGTACCGCAGAGAGACCCCCCAGCCTCGGTGTCCCTGGGGAGCGCGGTGTGCCCCACACGGCCAGCGCCGAGGCTTCGCTGTCATCCCAGCCGCAGCATCTGTGTGTCGGGCTCCCATCGAGCCCGCATGAGCAATCCGTTTTGCCGATGAAGAAGGGCAACCATTGATTTTTCCAGGGAAATCTAGTATCTGTTCTTTTAATATGTGTCCGTAAGCGACACCAGATGTTTCCATTTCGAGTTCTGCTATCCACTGCTAAAAAAGTTGGCGGTTTTATTGCGGCAGAAGCGTTGCTTTAAAGAGAAAGATTTGCCTTAACAACTGCAGCACGGTATTGAGGCATTTTGAAAAGCCGTTAAATCAAAAGTCGGTAAAACAGGGGAGTTGCTATTAAGGGTATCAGACTGCAAATCCTTTTGGTTTTGTGACAGTGATGTCCATGAATTGGAACAGAATACGTAGGTGAGGTTTTCACTGTCATACTGAAATAAGTTTTGTTTATTTCAGAATTCAGGCTTCTTCTGATGACTGTGTCGCCAGACATTAGCTGGGCATGATGGCTTCTCTACAGAGAGGGCAATGGATGGGTGATTGATCAGATGTAAATTACTACTCTCCCAATTGTAGACCAAAAAATGTCATTTGCTCTTCAAAATATTACATGAGGGACAACTTGAAAACAGATTTTTTTATGCTAAGTATTTGCCCTGTGTAGAGTTTAGCACAATTTAAATGCCTCAACTGGCAGCGAAAGACTCAGATGCCTACTAGTGGTGAGTAATTTTTTAATTCAGTGAAACTCTTCACTGTAAACGACATTAATGCACATGCATAACGAAATTGAGGGCCACATCATGAACACCTTGGACTCCATACACCTGTGGTAATTTAACAGGTATTTTTGGTGTGGAGAAATTTGTTTTCAATAGTCAGTTTTTTGGAAAGCATAACATTTTCAATGGTGGAATTGGATGGCTAGGTTAATGGCTGGACTCAATGACCTTAGGTGTCTTTACAACCTAAATGTTTCTATGATTCTGTGATTCTCTTATCTAAAAATGTGAATTATAACAAAGTTTTTTGCAATAGTTAGTATCACAGCAACTTCCTAAGCTTCCTTTTTTTAGTTCATAAAGTATTTTGAATTATCAGAGGTGTTCCTGGGAATAGATAGAAATGCTCATATTTATCTTGGTCTTCACTACAGTGGATCAGATTATTATTATTATTACTTTTTTAGCTCCTTTCGTGAAAAACAGTGTATTGAACACAGTGTACAAGTTTTCCTAGATGAGAAACACAATATCCGTGTTTGAGTCTAGTTTTGCCAGATTTTACAATTCAGGCCCAGTGGAATGATCTATTTGGTTATTGTGTAATGAACAATGCAGAGCGTTAAACAAACATCACAGGATTGTAAGAATGCTGGAGTCTTTTTCCCATGCCTTTTAAATCCCTCCACCTTACCTGCTTGAGTTTGCCTGTTCAAAAGAAATAAAATCTTTTCGATTACTAATGTATTACTAGAAATACATTATTTTCATGATGTCTCCCAAATGGCTGCTTTTCATCCTAATTTTTTTCCTTCTGTGTTGACAAGCCTTTCATCTTGATCACTGACTTTTTTTCATCTTTTGGGTTTGTACCCTGTTCTTCAGATCCACTCAACACGTAGCTGCCACTGGCACATACCCTTGCTGTCCCACTGCACTGCATAGGCTGTCTTGAGTCCCAGAAGCACGTTGTATTTATTCTGGGTGTGTCTGATCTCATGGCTTGACAGTATTAAGGCACCTTTCACAGAGGTATTCCAGCGTGCAGTACTGGTCTCTTAACCTGCATCTTAAGCACAACTGCTCATCTCTTTTGTTTATTTTTATTCATCTTTTAGTGTTTCATGAATGCTGCATTGATTTAGTTTGATTTTTCTTCCCCCCATGTGAGAGTTTTGTGTTTCTAAAGCTGCCTGCAGCACCCATACAGGTACACACTACGTGGTTTGCTGCTCTGAGTCTTCAGACCTTGCACAGCCATGGATCAGCCAAGGCATTGTCCTGCATCCCAGAACCCAGTTCAGTTGTTGCTAGGTTTGATGGATTTTTCACTGTGATGCAGGTATAACAACAGTCACTGACTTGATTTCCTCATTCTCTGACATCTCTTCCCTGTCTTCAACTTATGATCCTTCTTTATCATAGTTTGTCTAATTTAGAGTGAGATTCCCCAGGGGCAGCAGGTGGCTGCTAGTTCCTGTTTCTGCGGAGGGGATGGAGAACAGATGTGTGGAGCGGTGAGTGGAGGGGCCACAGCCTCCACCTTGCCTCTCCTGGTGCTTCTTGATAATTGAGAAGTAGCATGTGCAAAAAGGGTATTTAAAATCAGCAAGTAGTACATTTGGAAGATGAGAGCAGATGGGAACAATAATGTAGCAGTATGAAAAGTTCGTGAGCATTTGGATAAGTGTCTTTTTTGTAATTTCTTTTGAGCCTTAAACCCAAAAATGTTTTGATAAGCAGCAGATAGTATGAATTCATCCCTGGAATAATTCCTTTCCTCTTTACCCTTCTCTTGTCAATTTGTTCCCTACCTTTCTTCCATTGTTATTGACACCAAGTAGTTATGATCTGTAAATTTCCTTTTACCCCAATAGAATTTTTTTTTCCCCTCATCCATTAAATATGTATTTTTTGCTTGATTCCCTAGAGCTTTTGATGTTGTCCATTTTTCCCGTGTGCTTACACTGATCTCAGCGCATAAGTGAAGGCTTGGAGTTCCTACTCTCTAAATGAGGTAGATCTTGTAGGTATTATTAGTTTTGGGAACCATGGCAGTGCTGCAAGCATGGTGGTAACAGCAGAAAATATCTCTTGGCAACAGAAAAGAGACAGTTTTTGTGATGCTTAGATTCTTTTGAAGAAGTTGTTAGTTCTGGCTGTGATAGGTTTTAAATTTGCATGATCAGCTCCCTCTTTGTCTTGTTTGAGTAAATCAGAGCCTCACTTGATCATGTTGGTCAATTATTTGCAGTTGACTTTATGTCAGTTTTGCTTTGTAAGTCCGTACGAAACACAGTGAGAGTGTTAGTCATATCTGTGATACTCCTGACAAAATGTGTTTTTAATATTCTTTGTTTCTGCCAAGTGAACATAGATGCTGTCTGGATGCTGTGTAGGCAAGCTGAGCCTTTGTATCTGCATTCACCATGCACAACCCTTCCTTAAAACCTTAGAGCATCTGGGGTCCTGGCTGTCATCTGATATGGGAGCACTTCTCTCCTCCGGCTTGGATGTCGGCCACAGAACTCATGCAATGTCAAATGATGAAAAAACACTCTCCAGCAGCTTTGTCTGGCTCAACTGCTGCTGAGCACCCATGTCAAGCATGTTTTTCTCCAACGTTGCACTGGGCTTCCAAGCGGCTGCGTGCACTTACCTTGTCGGTTGGGTAGAGAACGCGATCCACAGCATCTCAAACAAGCACCTGCTGATGGATCCATGGCAGAGCAGCTGCTGGGCCCTTGGTCATTCCAGTTACAGTGTTTGCCTTGTAAGAAATATGATACTTTGGGCGGGGCACCATCCTTGGTTTTGGTGTACATGTCCTTGGTTTGAAGTCAGCCTGTGCTAAGCTCCGTAAGTGTATTTAGCTTTTCTTTTAAACTGGTTCAGTTGTTGCTAGGTTTGATGGATTTTTCACTGTGATGCAGGTATAACAACAGTCACTGACTTGATTTCCTCATTCTCTGACATTTTTTCTTTTAAAAAGGAATTTAGTCTGGGATATACTTTTCTTTTCTACTTCCGATTTCTGAATAGCTCAGCTTTTAAATTTCTCTGTATGAAGATGACTTTTTACATGGTACCTTTACAATAATGCCCAAGATCTCTTTCAGCCTTTTATAGGATGCCAGCTGCAGGAATTTTGGCAGGGAATGCAGGGAAGCTTTGGTAACCAAGATGCAGCTTTGCAGGAAGCACTTGTATATTTAATAATTGGTTCAGCAAAAGAATTTTTGAGCCAGAGGACTTGGTTTATGCCCTTAGCAAACAGTTCCTCTTTTCTAGGCTTACCTATAAATCACCTTTTTAATTAGACTGAATAGTCTATGAGCTATTGAAAACCAGTAGCATCTCTGTCCATGAATGATTGTGACTCACTCCAACGCAGTCTTCAAAAATAGGAGTTGAAGCTTTGTTTTTGCTTTTTCTTTAAAATTTCAAGATCTGGTTCAATGCTTATTCAGGTTCAATCCTTATTTTGTAACTCGTTCTTTTCTGGGGTAAAGATTTTATTTGAATCTCGTTGTTTGCTTGTGTGGCACACTAAATGTGCTCATGTACAGTGGCTGCACTGCAAGCCTGGGGTGTGGGTGCTGCAGCAGGAATCTCAGTGTTGCCATCCTTGCTCACTTGCTCCTGTGCACACTCCCCTTGAACTCAGAGAGTATTTGCCAGTTGGCCCAGCTATTGATGGATGCTGGGACTGAGTTCACAGTGTGTGTCAAAAAAAGCACGTAGGCTTTAGACAGGCTTATTAGGTCCATGTGAATGCACAACCCATTTTGTTTGCCACAGACAAGAAGAAGAGGTTGTACAATTGTTACTGAAGAAAAAAGCTGTACCTTCTTGCATTCCAGTAAGTAATTTCTCTGTTAGGGTATTGAAGCAGGTTGCCTTATAAACTAGCTAGCCTTGGAGGCTACACTAAATAAGTACGTGTAGTGAAATATATATTCCTGAATAGAAATAGATACAGAAAACTAAATTTTTCATAATTTAACAAGTCAACAGATTGAGGCCAGACAGTTAGTTTAAATTACTGGAAGTAATTTCTCCTATTATTTTTTTGTATATATGTATGTATTACTATGGCAACAGTGAGTTCTCTCATTCTTCTTGTTTCTTGTTATAAGAAAAAATATTTTGTTTAAATAGTTCCTTACTGGTTTATGTGTTTGATTTTTACTCTGAGTTACTGATTCAAAGAAATATGCTTAAAAGTTCTCAAGTATGTGATACTGAAAATTAGGTTATTTTTCCTGCAGTCTTTTATGCCATGCTTGTCCACAATCGTCTTGCCTTTTTTTCAGACTTCTGGAGGCACTTTTGTTTGCAGCACTTTGTAAGGCAGTTCAGTGATGACTGTGATACTAATTTACAAAAACATCAAAACAAAATCTGCTTTCAAAAAATACACATATGGCCTTTTTGCATGAGGGTGACACTGGTGACATGCTTCCTTTTCTCACTGCTGCTTCCCTAGAGAATTTCCTGCTGGACAGCTTAGATGCAATAATTTATTATTGCTTCATAATGTGAGCCACCAGTTCAGCTTCTGTGGCACAGAGATCTGTTCCAAACATGGAAATGAGAAAAGTGCCTAGGCACTAAAGACCAAAGTCTGCTCGTTCCCCAGTTTTTGGCCTTTCTCTGCTTCCCTTTCAACCTCAGTATTTATTCCCCCTGACTAAGTAACAATCCTTTTGTTCCTCTTGCCACACAACAACATCTGGAAGCCAAAATATTTGACCTTTTGGATGTTTTTTATCACCTTTTTATGTATCTGACAGTACTGTGAACCTTTAAAACCTGACCCAGAGCCTCCTGGGGTCAGTAGGACAGTTCCCGTTTTCTCTGGAACATTTTGTATGGTGTCCTGAGAACAGTCTGCTACACCTCAGCCTTTCTACTGCCCTTTTAGTTGTAGCTTGTTGTGTACTATGGGCTGAATTCTAAATAACATGTATTTTCTTCACCAAACATGCATAATCCAGTACTTTTTTTTACAGTGCTTTTCATGCAGCTTTCTATTGAGTTGAATATTGTCATGCACTCTGAAGAAAATCACAACTTGTATCAGGAATGAAACTTTAATCAGAAGTCTTGGATTTACTTTGCGTTAAAAGAGAATCTTGATGATTTAAGAGAAATTCAGGATTACATATTTTAGCTCTACATTTATAGGATTAGTACATATCCATGAAATTTTGGAACAGTGGTTTGATGTGTATGTGACTAGATTCTGTGGTGCTGCTAAGTGCCACTCTGGGCTTGAGGATAGTTAAAAGAAAAGAGAAAAGAAAAATATGCATAAAACAACAGTGGATAGAATATATGTAATTTCCTTCCATGAGAAGGTGAGCAGTGCAACCTTATGAGGTGATGTTGAAGCTGTGAGGGTCACAGCTATTTGCTGTTAGCCATGGAGGCAGACCTGTACGAGACCAAACGAGTGTAATGTGTTGCACCATTTGAGGAATAGGTACAAATTTCTTTGTGGTCTATTGAAGATTTTTATTTCCAAAAATGGTACCTTCAAAACTGGAAAGAATATTTCTGATTTCCTTCTTTGCTGCACAATGGAATAAACCACATAAAACCACACAGAAACCCATCTGTATATACATATATATTTCACTTAATGTTAATATTAAATAGATAGTATTTCTTATACTGGATGTAGTCAATGCTTTCCCACCAGAGGTAGCAGCAGTGGTTCCACTTCCAGCTGTTGTCCTCAGAAAAGATTAATGAGGTCTACTAAAGTGCTTAAACCCATACCAAACAGAAAAGACTCTTCTTTGTCTCTTTTTTTAGACTCTTTCCTGTCCTTCCCTTTAGTTAAAACTTTTCTATAAAATTTTCAAATTGATTTTTCAGTCCTTTATCATCTTAAACGCCTTGTCCAGATGTTTTCTGTGATGTGATAATGATACTCAGGGAGCTGTGCTATTCCTGACCACAGTGCTCTCCTAGTAACAGTGCTATTTTTATTGATATTTTTACTAGTAAGCCCTTATGCTTCTCTTCTGTAATACACCATTAGTGAGGCTATAAATGTAATCACAAAGCCAGTAAGCCACAATTGCACAGTCCTCTTTTTTTTTCAGATGTTTTGAAAGAGCTCATGTCTGTCCTGTTTGTTAGTGAAATGTTCAAGTAAAAGGAACATTAGTAGATTTGCTGGCAAAATCAATTAAAATTAGCTACTTCAGTATGACTTAGCAATTGTACAGTCAGACATCAAGAACAGATACCTTTACAGACATGTTTATGTGAAATCCTACATTGCAAAAGGTGCCCAAGCTTAGGAGCAGGTCAGTCCATCTTTTTTCACCTTCCTCTGCCCTCCTCTGTATAACCTTAGCCTGTCAGCATTCCTGCCATGCTGTGACTGAGCAGAGAGGGCCTCTTACCAAAGTCAGTGAGCAGCTCTCATACTATATTTTCAGCAGTGGCCATTGGTGGTCAGCCTGTGGGTGTGACAGAAGCCCGGTCAAACGGGCTGGTGAGCAACAGTTGCCTGTGCATTAATGATCCTCAGCAACCAAAGATGTTCAGTATCGATTTTACTGGGTTCAGCTTTATGACTAGAACATGACAGTCAAAAGCTCCAGCTTGAAAGATGGACTGTGAATAGCAGGGTGTTTTCCAGCTGTGGAATATCTAACAAAAGGAAAAGCATGTAGGTTGTAGGGACCTGTGGAGATCATTTCATCCAGCCTCCTTTTTGAAGCTGGACTGTTCCCAGCACATCCCAGAAGCCACGTATTTTTCTGTGGGAGTCTAGAAACCCTTCAAGGACAGGAGTTTGCCCAGCCTCTGTAGGTGACCTCAGGGAGTGGTGGAGCTGCTAGCCAGCCTTTGTTCACCAGCAAAATGGAGCATAGTTAATTCAAGTTCTGCCTGCAGAGACACCGAGATTAAATGTGGAAGTTATTTGCATAGCAGGATTTTGCATAAGTAGGCCTCCTCTCTTTTCCTGACCCTGCTGTACTTTTCCTTGTGCTTCAGCTCTGCTTTACTGTGTTTGACTTTTGGTAAGAGACTTGCCTCACAAGTACATGATATTCTGAGAAATTTTCTTAAATACCTAGCCAAACAGGTCTTAAAAATAGTTAAGACATTAGTTTTAAATTGATCAGAAGGACCAAAACTAGTAGCATTTTTAGGACTCTACTTTTAGTGAAGTTAATAAATATTTTTTCCCACAGTCTGTGTGATCTTGCAAGCAACAAATTGTTACCAGCAAATTATTAAACTTACAGAGTACATAAAATCACCTACTGCTATGGCCTCAGTAAAAATGAAAAGTTTTAGTACAATCAGGAGCTGAGGAGAATGTTTGCACTTCTTACCTTAGGCTGCGCTCCCTCAGTGGATGCTAGGAAGGTGAGGGTGCTTCCAGAGGCATGAGGTGGGATTTATGAGGATTGAGACCCTCATGGTGTGGATGTGAATATGCTCCTACCTCTGCCTTTCTGTGTGTACCACTAATTTTATACTATTATGTTTCATCTGCTGCTTTTACTGTGTTTCCCAGTTGTTCCAGAATGACACTGTGAATCTCCCATTAGCAGTTTTTTCTGCCTGGGCACTGAGCCCTTACACCTCACTGGTTCAGCTGCCCAGGTCCGAGCAGGGGTTGTGTTAGTCCATGGAGAGAGCTGGGATCCTCCAGGCAGTGACTCAGAGGATTGGGATGACTTAGCCTGACTGGGGCTGTCCTTCTGATTCACCCTCCAGAGGAGTCTCTTTCTCTCAGTTTAATACAGAAAGAGCCTTACAGGTGGAAGGTAGGTGTTGTATTCCCTTTGGTGTCTGTCAGCAACTTTCATAATTGCATAAACACCCCTGTGCTACAAGGCTAGTCATGAAAAGAAAATCAAAACAGTTCAAAAACTGGGGGTCAAAAAAGGTGAAGCAGACAAGCAGACTGGAAGATTACCCGGAAAAATTCTGAAATACCCTTTGTGGTACCCTCACTGTCAATAGCCAGCTCGCAGTGCACCATCCTGGCAGAGCTGTGGCTACCCACACTAACAGATCATGGGATGAATGGAAACATAACCATCAGGTAAAAGCCAGGAAATGGTTTTTGTCTTGGTACACTGAACATTTAAAATTTTGTTAGAGCCACACGTTTAATTCCAGAATCCACATTTCTTGGTGGAAATTCAGAGTACGTACAGCCTGAACACTGGTCAGGGGAACCTTAGGAGGAGACAAATGTTGGACAGTGAAATAGGGATCAGGCAGGAACTGGACAGTTCAGTGTCACAGGAGTGCCTAACTTGGTCTGGCAGCTAGGAGTGAAAGTAAAAAGAAGTCAGTGCTTCCTCAGCAAGAGCATTATTAATTATTTAGATGTGTTATATAAGGAGGTTGTATATTCAATATTTCTTGAAGCCTTTAGGAAAAGGCAGTATTTTTTTAAAGACGGTTCTAAGGGCATATTCTAATGAACCTTCTTAAGTATCTGTGCTGAGAAAATCATCACATCTCAACAACAGCTTAAAAGTCTACAAGAACAAGTATTTTTGTCAATTGTTAAGAGTATTATTAACACTGTTGTTTATATTTTGACTTCAGTATTTAAAAGTTAGTCAGGGCATGCAAATGTCAGAATGCTCTGAGCAACTTTCCTGATGGTTTGTTTGAGGAGACACTATCCCGTGCTTGGTTTTGAAACTTGGCAGGCATGTCTGATCTGGGAGAGGCCTTGGACATGGAATTTCAAATGATGAAATCCAGCTGATGTTCAAAGGAAAAGTCTATTCCCAGAATGCTCCTACGAGGCCCCTGTGAAAAAAAAGACACTATGAAAGAAAGCAATGGAAGTCGTGTGTTACAAATTCATATGATTTTTCCCTCTTGTGCAAGTAAATTCAGGCAAGATCAGAAGTACAGGCTTTCACAGCACTATTTGTGAGCTTCCTCTTTTTTGTCTTCCTGGTGCTGATGTGCCTGAGAAGGTAAATCAGGTCTGCCTGCATTCCTGAGAAGTCTGGGTCTGAAGTCCTTACGGGGGCAAAACTCCTGTTGAGTTACAGGGTTGAATCCTTAACTGACCTTGCTGATGCACATCATATCTTCAGCAGAAAGCGAATCCCATTGTGGGCTCATCTGCTCCTGTTACCCACTTTTTTGAGAGAGATTCCTTATCTTGGCCCATTTCTAGGCAGGTGGAGGTCTTCACTTCCTTCCATCAGAGTTGCCAGCAGGGTTTAGGAGGAGCCACAGGTGTGGGGGAAATACTGAACACACCATGCTGCAGTCACATCGTTCTGCTTGCAGGTGAGGAGCAGAGGAGTCACTGCAGCAGTGGGTAGGGAGGGTGGTCAGGCTGTCTGGAGATGGAGGGAGAATCAGCTCCATGTCAAGGTCCACAGGGAAGTCGGCTGCTCTCCTCTGGAGAGTTCACCTACAGTATTAAATACACGTAAATAGCCTGGTAAGGTTTCAATAGCAGGAAAGAAGAAGGTAGACGCAGGCAATTTGGCTGGCACTAAGCAGCTGGAGAGCACCTCACTCTTCACCAGGACTTTTCCTTGTGCCAGGAGGGTGAGCTGTGAATCAGGTGGATCCCCCCAATGTACAGCAGAGCTTTGCTTGCTTTGGTGGTGAGCACCAGCATTTCATAGGCAGCTCTTCCATTCTGTGGTAGTAAACCTTTTGATTGTTCAAAAGGCTGACACAGAAAAATCTTTCTCTGCAGCTTGCCCTAGTTCTGGAAAATTTATAATTTTGTTCATGTTTCTGAATAATAGTAGCAGAAGGATTAGAAGTTGTACATTACATAAAAAGTAACAAACGATCAGAGGAGAGAAAGTACAATAAAATCATTAATTTACTGCAGTTGGAGTGGGAGTGCTCACCTGGTTATCCGTGTATCTAATGGGTACAAGGGGTATGAGTAGAGAAGAGCTATTCCTCTTTGTGCCAGGCTCATTTGTTCTTTTAAAAAATGTCCTGTTGGAATGAAAGCTGAAGTTCTTAACAGTAAAACAAGGATATGTAGGTATGACATAATCTGATGGTACAGTGTCATCAGTGTGATATCACAGGCAGTGTTGGGGGCTGGTAAATGAAACATTTTTTATGCTATTTTAGTATGCATTCTTTAGCTACCTTCTTTCCTAATTGCAGTTAGTTTTACACATTTGGGGTTTTTAATGCCCCAGTCTTTAACACTGTAGTTTAGTTCTTTCATTGTTTGAAGTTTTATCAGCACCTGTGGTCCTTCCAGGCTGCAGCTTCTTCCAGAAGCAGCTTTGGGAGCTACTTCTACATAAAGTCTCCCATATAAAACAGGTCTGTGAGGTCTGCAGAACCCGTGCAGGTATTGCAGTAACTTTATTGGTGGAGAAATGAGGTAAATGGTTTCTTGTGGGTTTGGGGAGGAGGTTTTGGCAGAGGGATTTGCTTGGGTTTTTATTTTTTGTTTTGAGGTGGTTTTTGTTTGTTTGGGGATTTTTTGTTGTTTTTATTCTTACATAAAGTTTGGAAACTAATGCCACATACAGAAACATCTAAGTGTAAAAGTCGTAATTAAAAACAAACTGCACAAGCTGTCACTTATTTCTGAATATATTGAATATATTCTGAATATAATCAGTGTATTTATTATACATGTTTGTGTGCTTCTAAAGAGAGGATGCTCTGGACATGGCTAAAGGAGCTACTTAAATGCAGTTCAGAAGCTCACTCGGTGGTGCTGATCCACTGTCCTGCAGGTAATTTTCACTCAGCCTGCAGAAGAGACTCTTAAATGTTGGAGAAAGGGAAACAGAGGATGATCTGGGAGGAAATGGCCACCTTCTCTCTTCTTTGTGTTGAGTTATATTGTGAAGTTGATGGGAATGGAAAGGATGAAAGTAAACTAAAGTCATGTGGGCAGCAATCCTGCTTTAGTCAGGATGAATGTGGGGACAGGCTGGAAAGCTTATGAGCATTTTTCTCTTACCTGTGGTTTTGCTCGGGACTAATTCTGAGTTGCAGAAGGCAGCAGCAAGATGGCAAAAAGGGATGCTTTTTGGTTTAATTGGGATGATTTGAAGAAATTAAATCTGATTAAGCTGGATGAGGTGCTTTGCACCGTTACTGGCCTTTGTGCCCTGGGAGGTGTTTCTGGCAGTAGCTGGGTTGCCCCTTGGCTTGGCATCATGCCTGGCACTTGGCAGAGGCCAGGGATGCAACACCTCAGGCTGCTGGCTGCTCCTACAGCCTGATGCATACAGCTTGCTCTGGACAGTCAGCACCTGGGAGTACCTTGCTCAGGACTGAAGGCAGGACGTGGAGAAATGAGAAGCAGAACATTGGAACAGATGAGTGAGGGTAGAACTGGCCAGGCATGAAGGAGAACTGGACCACATGAAAGGATTAAGTTTTTCTACTGTATTGAGGGAGCAATAGCTAACAAAAGCAAAAGCTGTTCTTTCCTGCAGCGCGGAGGTGGGAAGAAAGATGTTAGATAGATATGGGGTGTCCCTTCTGCCTCATAAGTGTGCAGTCATACACTGACATTTAAATCAATATGCCCATGCAAAGCTCAGTGCAAAATGAGACTTGACCTACATTATAAACAGGGTGGAAGGAGGTAAGTGCAAAATGGTCATGCAAATTATTTGGCTCAGTTGCAGGTACTTCTTTGGGTTTCGTGTTAGGTAAAGATAATGCATCAGGAGAAGAGTGCAATTGCATAATTTAGATGGCAGCTTTCATTTTGTCCTGGGGAAGAACAATTAGATTTCTCCAGAAGAGTCAGAGTAGCGTGTTTGGTTTTGTTGTGTATCAATTAAACCACCACGACTTTTAGGGGAACTGCAATTACTCCAGATTACATGGGACGTGATTAGATGAAGTTGGGGTTTGATATGTGGATTTCATTCAAAATTAGACTTCTTACTTTGCATTCAGTTGTTAAGAGCTGGGGTGTTTGTATCCCTGAAGGTCAGGAACCTGGGTCTGTTCCCAAGGTGGCTGTTGATGCCCTGGAGTGCTGGTGTGCCCTCAGAGGAATTCAGCTTTAAACAAAAGCACTCTGTGTATAACCCACTCTCTTCAGAACCAAGTACCTCACAGCCACCTGCCAAGAATGGAAGAGTTCTATGATCATGGTTGCTTTTAAAGAAAAGACAATTTTGAGGAACCTGTATGAATTCCAGTTAAATGAAATTCCTGACTGTGTGCATGTGGGCTGTCGGTTCTCTTGTTCAGATATGGGAACATTTCTTGAAGGAGACCACATGGGCCATGCTTGCTCTGCAGCCAGTGCGCACTACACAGCATTTGTGTCTCGTGGGTATCTTCGTGCTGCAATATTCCTTAACCTTGCTAAAGGAATTCATCTTAGATTGGAATTTTCATTATGTAACTCCTGATTTTGTATTTTGCCAGACTGAGCAAAACAAGTACTTGCCCTTTTAGCCTGCCATAAGGTATTCAAGGCTTCTTCACAAAATGGGTGAAACAAATAGCTTCTCACCAGGTTTCAGAGCCAAGACTGTGCATATCACTCACTATAAAGAGCTGTAGTTCATTCTTTCTTTTATTCTGCTAACTTCATATATTTATTAGTTAGAAATGTTGATGTTCTCCCTTTTCTCTTCAGATGACACTGGCTGTCCCAGTAGCCAGTCAGTATCTCCAGTTAAGACTCCTTCTGATGCTGGAAACAGTCCAATCAGTTTTTGCACTGGTAGCGATGGAGATTTTTCCAGGAAGAAATTCAGTCCAGGGTCAATGAGTGAAGGGAATACACAGCTGGCTCGATATAAGAAGGAGACAAAGACAAGCCTTGTAAAGCCCGGTAAGTATAACTCCTTTCATTTCCTTAATTACATCTTCTAATTGACTGGTATATTTACAGGTGTCTACATACACTGTGTTGTGCCACCTGTGATACCACTAATGCTGATAGTAAAAAAAATAGTTGGCTTCTTTCTGTGGAGCCACCTGAAAGATATGAAGACACTATTGTTATTGTCTCTTTCATGGGAACATGATGAACTGACATCTTCACTTTCTTTTATGAGGCTTGATGGTGATGTCAAGTAGCTGAAATGGATTTTATTCTGTTTCATAGTAATTGCACACATATTTCACTGCCCAAAGATAAATGACTCTTAATATGAGAAAAAAGTCTTGTGATGTCCCTATTGTTGGATCCTGCCTAAAGTTTGTGCTGCCAGGCTCTGATAGCTCTGGGGATAGAAGATGTCAGACCAAGGCAAGAGGACAGGCAGCCTGTGTGTGGGAGCTGGGCAGATTGGACCTGTACTGCAATGGCTGGATCAAGAGTGTATCTCCAGTGCCTCAGGCTAATGGGCCAGCTCAGACCACTAGCTAAATCAGCACCTGCTTGTCACACATCCAAGAGTAAATACCCAGGTGTGCCATTGGTTCCTGTAATTTTAGTGAGTAGATCTAAAATGTTTTATATCATTTGATTCATATACAGGCAGCTCTTGACTACAAATGGTCAGGATATTTGTGCTGCTATTTAATTAATCATGGAGACAGAGTTGGCCCTGCATAGAGCCAGCTGCAGAACTGACATGGTTTATGAGCTCAGGTACCTCCTGGCTATGTTGTTTCCCGAGTCATTTTACCTCTGGAAGCAATTCAGATACTTTCATGAAAAGCCAGCTCAGATTTGCCAGCACCATGTTTAATCCAGAAACAGCAGAGAATCTGTTGTAAAATCTCTTCACTGGCTTGGTCATTGGAAGGGCTGATTAAGTCTGATTTACCACCATCCCTGCAAGTTCTTTGGCTCATTTCATAGCACTGTGTTACTTGAGTGTTCCCAGTCTCCCACTGCTGTGCATAGTGGGTGATAGGTAATACTTTTGACAAGGTTTGCAGTGAATGTGGTATATGACAGTCAAATCTGCAGCTGTGGCTTACACAACCATTTTGTTTGTGAATATGAATGGCATTTAGCAAAATGTGAATAATGAATGCAAAAGGTTTTTTCTAATGAAGAGTCCTATACTCATGGAGAAGAGTTATCCACCTTTTTCAATAAATTACTTCACTGTTTTCAATTTTACACTTAAATTGCCTTATAATATGAAGTTATTAGCCTTTTGCAGTAATCAGCAACTGGGTCAGTTTTACAGAGTACTTCTAAGTTCCTCCTGCCAAATATATCCTAATTTTTAGTGGAAAGCTGTTCAAAATCATGTCATAGGCAGTGTGAGAGCTGACACAAGTGAGGGACATTTCAGACATGGATGCCAGGGCACAGCTGGGGTTCATTTTCCTCAGCGTTGGCCACAGGGGTTAATGTGATTTTCTTCCATTGCTACCTCATTGTGTGGCTTCAGGTGGACCCAGTCTCTTCCCCATGACCTACTTGCACATGAATTTCTGGTGGCTGAGTTGAGAAGATGTAGCCATTGTGCAAAGAGGAGGCATCACCATGTAGCAAAACACACAAGGAGTAATAGGGGATCAAAAGAAGGGGAGTGGGATATGGAGGAGAATAACAGCAACGTGTCCATGTCATACATAAAAGAGATTGCATGTAATCTTCTCTTTACCAAAAGCCCTTCTTGATTTATAGAGATTATATCTACTTCCTATTAATCTGAAATGGCTTGTGACCATGACCACATAGCAGGAGTCAGATATGAGAGACAGAAATCCAGCCTACCACTATTTTCACCATGTCCTGCACTACATTTTTTACACAAGTATATCAATCACTGTGCACCTTCAAAACTCTTGTAATTTTACTGAAAATCTGTCTGTTTCCAGGATTGTTTCCTTGGAACATGCTGAATCTCAGAAGAAACACTTACACAAATATTTAGATAATTCAGGAAATGTCAGAAAGGGATAACTCTGAGAGTGAACCCTGGGATGTTTTTAGGCTGTTCCCAAGCTCTGATACTTTTCTGCTTCTCTAGTAACATCACTTCATCTTTCTTTTCTGTACTTCAAAAGACAAAATGCACATAGCTTTTTTTTTTTCTCTAACAGCCTAAGGACTTGTTGTATGAGTCTAAGCCATCTTCACCTCTTGAAGTATTAACAAAATAGATTTGGCTATCATTCATATTTTATGTAGTTTGCATAGAGAACCATACATAATTCTGGAATGCTCTTGCTAAACCTGTAAAATATTTATAATCACGGAGAAATTATTCATTTGAGAGAGATGTGAAAATGGTTTTTATTGTGCATTAAATCTGAATCACAGCAGTGTAGAAGTGAATTTGGCTTAAAACCTGTGACTGCTTTCCCAGGGAAGGATGGAGAGGGCAAGAACATAGAGGAAGATAATAGAACATCCACTCTCAGAGATAATTACAGGCCTTTTAATTTTTGGATTTTAGAAGTTGGTCCTTCTTTTAGATGTGATTCATTTATACAATATTAAAAGCCATACAAAATGTTTTGCAGAAAATGCCCTCACAAAAAGGCACAAAAGGACTTAAGTAACGTTGGTCTTAGTTTTGTATCAAGATGCTATGCTGAATCCTACAGTTTTTGTAATTGAATAAACAGGACCATAAGCACTTCTACACGTTCACATTCTTGTGTTGTCTTCCTAGATAAATCCCTCCTGAATTCCTGTAGTTCATGTCCACATCCTGTTGAGAACCGTGGGAATTGTTTTGCTTTCTTGGACAGTCGTTCTCATCTTCTTTTTTGACTTCCATCAGAATGCTTAGTGAAGGGGTTCAAAATCTGCCTCTGCAAGCTGCAAAGTACTGATAAACTTTCAAAGACACAGATAAAGAAGAAAATCTTTAGCAGAAGTTGTGTCAATAACTTTTAAAAGTCTTGCAGGTTTAAACTAACACAGACATTTAAATCTTTGTGAGCATCAAAATTTGAGAAGGGCATCTGATCAGCTGTGTTCAGCATTTCTATAAAGTTCTGATCTTCTTGCTTTTGGTGTTACAGGCACACTTGGGACAGTGTACTGAATGTTTGCTGTTAGAGCTGTTTCTTAGAGCCCATGGAATTGCTGAAGTTTCACATGAAATTATGAAGACCTAAGAGAAAACATTAAGGCTGTCCCAGACCTTTTAGCACCTTCAGGATCCTGCAGAGTAGAGGTGTAAACACCACTGCACAAAAGGAGGCCTAGGTGAGCCCCAGTTAGGATCAGCTCCCAAACCTTGTAAGGACTGGCTGTCTGTCATTCACAGCTGGGTACAGTAATAAACATTCCAGGTAGCAGAAGACTTTGCAGAAAAGTGGTTTGGGTTTTTTTTCACTGCTAATAAAACATCTGGCCATTTATTACTGAATCTGGCTAAAATAGCAATAGTTTGGATTTCAATGTCATTGAACTGCTATGGATTATGTTTCAAGAAGGGTCATCACTGGGAGTTTGGACTTTAAAAACTTTGTTCTGTTCAGATTAATGGGAAGATCTCAGAGGCTTTCACCACACAGAGTACCTACATTTGTTGGACAATAGGCAATGAGCAAAAACTGAAAACATGAAATTCCATCTGGACACAAGAAAACACTTTTTTTTGTCAGACAGTGGTCAGACACTGGCACATGTTGCCTGGTGAAGTTGTAGAATCTCCATCCATGGTTATATGCAAAACTCAACTGGATATGGTCCTGGACAGCCTGTTCCAGCTAGACTTGCTTGAGTGGGGAATTGGACTAGGTTGTCTCCAAAGGTCCCTTCTACCTCCTAGTGATTCTGTAATCCTGTGTTGCTGGACTTTTTTTTCCTTTAAATCAGCCAGATCTGTAGTTACGTAGTTTTGCAAGGCAAAATTTGTGGTTTTCCTGCCCTTTCTTGGCCACTTAAGTTCATAAAAATGAAAGTATATTAAAAAAAAAAGTCTTTTAACAATCACTATTCAACTAAAAATGCCATTTAACTTCAAGGCAAAGTGAGTAATCATGTACTCAACATTTGTTTCCTACTTTTTCCTGGTGAATTTATTGAGTGATGATAAATGAGCCTTGGGGTAGGGTGTCCCAGTCTGTACAGATTAATCTTTGAAGGCTTTAGAACTATTAGGAGTTTTAGGAGAGACAGGTGGAGCAGAATGGATTGCCTGTACTTGGTTGTGAGTATTCAATATGTGCAGGTGCTTTTTTAATCAATGTTGGAGCTGATAGTGATCAAAAAGAAGGCAAGGGAAATTACCCTTGCCAACTGGAAATATTAAGACTAGAGCTTAAATAAGCCAAACAGATCAGAGAAGAAGTGCAAGTGTTAGCTGCGAAATATGTTTTATATGTTAAAAATGTCTAGTTGTTAAAACATAATGCTCTTCCTGAAGTTTGGGGTCTTTTTATTCTTTTTTAAATTGTCTGGTGTGTGAGGATTAGATTCCCAGGACACTAAATGTCCAGGAATTTATTTCTGGGAGTCCCCTGTGAAAGGAAGGAGTAGTGACTAGTTAATCCATTAGTATAAAATTAGCAGATAAATTAATCCACATTTCTAGTTTACTTTCCTATGTGTCTGCATTCTAAAGGCAGTCACTCTGGTTATTTTAAAAACAAAACATAAAGGCTCTGATTTAGGTTATATTCCTGATGTCTGGCTGTATTATTTTACAGGTCTTTTGTCAACTCACTCCCTCATTTCAGTATGACAGTGTGGGAATAAGAGTGTCTGACTGATGAATGCGTATGTATATGCTTTACTTGAAAAACATGAGTGTGTTGTTTACTTGAAAAACTTGGCGTGTAACTTCTGTAAGAGGATTGTCTTAGAGGTAATGCTGGAAATTTATTTCACTGTCAAGGACTTCTTTCTGATTGCATTTTGTAATTATAAGACTTTTTTTTTTAATCTTGGAAAGTTTGATAAAACATTAGAAAGATGTGTTTTACCAGCGCATTTATCCAACAGCATTGTATCTGGTATTTGTGTGACTTTTCTTTATTCTCTGTACCAAATTTCTGCAAGCAGTAGGAAAATAATAGATCTGTTGTGCCTGTTGTTCAGGAACAACAGTACAGAATACAAAAACCAACTTACAGAATGTGCTAACTTGAACAATTCCTATGGAACACAGAAATTCATGAATCTTTTTAACTACTGGCCAGGACATCTACCTATTATGTTGAAACACTTCTCAAAATGCTGGTGGTTACTATGTATTATAACGCAAAGTCACGCTGTTTGGTTGTTTGAAAAAAACCCAAGCAAACCAAAGCCAATGGAAAACCTGTATTTGGAGATAGCAAACTGCCTTGACTGGTCCTTAAAATAAATTGGCGTTCTTCATCTTAAAAGCAGAATCACACGAAGTTAAGAGAAGTAAGAAGACTGGTGTCTGTCTTTTTGCTGTAACTTATTTCACAGCATTTCATAACTCACATTCCAAGACTGCCCCTTTTCTTGGGGGAGGGATAATTAAGAACAAGGGTACGTCAAAGAACATTTAACCTGGTTACACATGCAGTATTTAATCAGTGAACACTATGTTCCCATCTTGCAACCAGTGATAACCATACTTGAGTGGTGAAATTGGGAAATTCATGCTTCCATTCCTAGGAAAATTCAATTACTTAGGTATGTCACTGGTGTTACATGCATAAGAATGCTGAAGTTAGGAAATGAGCTACACCAGGTTCCGAGTACTTTAAATAATTGATCATAGAACAAAAAAAAAGGTTCTGAAGATGGACCAAGTGAATTGAGTTGATACCAAATGATGGAACATCTTTCCTACGACTGACCAGTAGTTCTCCCCTTAATTACTTGAATTAATAATGAGGAATCTCTTGATCTGACCATGTTTATTGATAAGTGTAGAGTATAGATTCTCTGACACGTGCAGAGGAGCTTGCAAGTGAAAAGAGGAAGAGAAAAAGCCCAGGTTCCCTGAGTAACTTAAACCAGATGAGGAGGGGTTTAACTTGAGTATTAGATCCTTAAGCCACTCAATATTTGGCAAAGAGCAGATACACAGTGGTCAATTACTTGTGCTTCTGGAAAACTTTTGATCTTTTTTTTAAAACATCACCTTGTCAATAAAAAGGGAGGAAGCATCTTTCACAAATGTAAGCACATGCTTTGAATGCTTCACTTCTATCCCACATCTGATAGCAGCTATTATAACCATCCTGACATTCAAATCCAACCGTATGCAACATTTGTTTCCTGTACAATCACACTCTTCTCCCTTTCTTATATGTGTATTTCATAATTTCATTTGTGACACTAAGGTTTCTGAAATCTTCTCTAATACTGAATGTAACAAATACAGTTGTGGCAGTTTTTGACCCTATTCCTTTTCCTCAGTTCCTTTTGCTTTTCTTCTTTCTCTTCACCTTTCATTTTGCACCCACACAAAATAGCTGCTGCTGATTTTCTAAATAAAAAATGCTTCTGGATAATAATTCTGTATGCACTGAGTCCTCCTGCATATTTTACTGTTTTAATTTCGTGTCTGTTGCTATGGAGCTGTGTAGATTTGCTTGCCTGACCTGCCAGCACAGGGAGTTATTAAGGCCTCGGTTCTGCAGGTCCCAGAGGAGCAGGGTGTGCTCTGGGGGGGATGCACATGCACATCTCACCCTCCAGGAGCGAGGACACCGTGTCTGTGTTCCAGCCCGTGCCATTCTCAGAGCTTGTGTCCTGGAGCTGAGCCCAGAGGGGCATCACCCTGCAGAGGTTTGGTGGTTGTAGCAGTCAGTAAGGTCTGGAAGGTGGCCAGCCTGTGAGGTTTGGGGGATGGTGGTGGGGGTGATACTGCTGAGGGTCTGGCATTTGCAAAGCCCAGCCTCCCCCACATACTCCAGGATATCTGGATTCTTATGGCTGCTTTGAATATTTCCTTCTAGTTGGGTCAACAGACCCAGCACAGCCAGTAGATCCCACTGGTTGGAGCTCCTCTGTCTGGCATAAACCCCTCACCTTTTGTGATGCAGAAGAGGTGAAATTTGAATCTAATTGTCTCCTTAGAGAGCCTTCAGTAACTGTGGGCTGCAGATGGGGTCTGACTCTCTTTCTCTGGTCTGAGTGACTGGTTCTGTTGCTCAAGGGACATGGAACAGCTTTAACAGGTGAACCTACCATTTCCCTTCTAGGGGTTACAGGAGCTGCTTTGGAGGTGAAAGACATGGGAATTCATGGTCTTCATCCAAGCTGAATGGAGCAGAGATGGCCCCTAATTTATCTGACCTCAAGTCCCAGTTTGTAGTGTAGGAATAATTATCTCTGCCTTCATGAGTGCACGAGGGTCCTATTTTGTTTCAAAGGAGGTAGAACAGATGAATCTGGTGGATCTGGTGTGTGATCTTTCTGACCAAATATTAAAGCATTTACTTTAGGATTCACTGGTTATGCTGACTGAGAATGGGACTGAGGTTGGCTCAGATGTAGGAGACTTCCATGTTTAGTCAGGTGAATCCTGCCTGCATCTCCTGTGTCCTCACCAGGCCTCTGACACCTCTGCTGTTGGCTCTTACTGAAGGCAACCACAGTCTCTGTGGCTTTTCTTTCTCTTTTTTGCATTCTTTCTTTTTTTAATGGAGAGGAAAGTCGTTCTTAGACATTCAGTTGTGGAAGAAAGTTTGTGCTTGAAGAGCACACATGGGCCTTCAAGTAGCTCTAACTAGATGCTTTTTTCTCTTCTGCTCATCCCTGATAATCTTAGGCACTCTCCATTTGTCCCTTTTGTGAGGACTGCTGCCCAAGCTGGCTAGCATTGCACAGGGAGATTCTGAATTCCATTTTGCACTATGGATTCACAGAAATTAAATATTTTTAGGACTAACTAAAGTCCTAAAGCTAACTAAATCACACTGAAGTGAAATAAGTGCTCTTCAACTTCTGAAAAATAATACTGGACTATAACCAGAATGTAAATATTTTAAGCAAAAGATGCTTAGAAAGGTACGTAAAATTATTAGCATAGCAGTATTTTTTTAGTTTAGATTTATATATGTTTTAGATTTAAACTTTTAATTTAAACAAATTTGCTTGAATTGATGTGGAAAACATGTTCAAATAGCCAAATATTTCTTATAAACATGAATAAGCAAAATAGAAGCTACAAATAGTGCTTCAACTTTGAAGTGTTTCATAGTATTTAACACAAATCTACAAACTCCTGTTAAAGTGGCATAGAAAAACAATCTTTTAATTCTGTGTCACAAATTTCATAATCCAACCCCTTCTAAAATAATATTTTAGACGTTGCATAGTAGAGACATAGGCAATTAGCGGGTGGGCCATGGCCTCTCGAGACATACATTTCTTCGTTCAGAAGACTCTTAGGCTGCAGCAAGTGCCCAGATGTCACAGCAAAAATAGAGGATCCAAAAAAGAAGTCAGCAAGTTCTAAATGAGAAATCGTCAGGTAAAAGCTGAAAGCCTGGGTCCCACGTGTCCTACACAGTGACCTGCCCAGCTCTGGACTGGACGCACAGGCCACCTGCAATTCAGGGCCTTGGGCAAAAGTCTGCAGTTACATACCTCCTTCTTTATAAAAAATAAAAGAAATAAATAAAAATATGTCCTTGTTGCTTAGTTCAGTAAAGGAAAAAGGAACTTAGATTTAGATCTCTTTTGCGGGATGGACTTCAACACAAAGGAGAGGACTGCCCTAATACAGAGCCACCGGGCAGGCTGAGGGCATGCAGGGTGTCTGCTCCCAGGGAAGCTGTTCCACTTTACTCTGTTACCCTTTTACTGGGGGTTCGAAGCTGAGTTCCCAGCAGGCACACAGTAACTCTCTCTCCGTGGCCCATTAATTGTACTGATGCTGCTCCAGACACACAGAAAGTGGGACAGCCACTGTTACAGGCAGATTGTGACCTGAGGATGCCTCGAGCTTAACCTTGCACTTGGTCCAGGAGAGAGCCACTGCTCTAACTGCAGATCAGAGTGAGTAGGGGACGTGGACATGGGGCTTCTGCAGGGACTGCCTGGGATGCTGCACAGGATGAGATCCCTGCCACACAATACATCTCTTAGATCCAAATGCCTTTTGATAGAAGTGAAGGTCTCCTGGGTCTTGTGAGGACGTGCTCCTGCATCAGGAAAAGACAGCTGAGGGCCTGGCATAAGAAGGGCCTTGGGTAGGTATTGAAGGTAGGTTGGTGTTGAAGATGGCAATAGCTGTGATCTTTAGTAAAAACAATAAAATTCTTTTTGTATATTCAAGCAGGTTTGTTTGGGTTTTTCTCTCCTCTGCTAATCCAGAGTGGAATTCGAGCCAGAAAGGAGAAACTGATGCTATACACACTGCACACCCTTAAGTGTTTGTTTGAAAATGTGTGTGAGGTCAACACAGAACATGCCCTCACAATCTGTGTATTTACTGCAGTGAATTTTCAGTGCCTTCTGGTTGCTTTCTCTGGGTTTCAGCTCACTTCACCTTCACCGAATGAAATACTGTGCATATGAAAGATGAATCTTCCCTTAGGAAATTTTTTTTGTCCTCTGCTTTTAAATTACAATCTGTATGATTTATGCCAACGTTTAAAATAGTGTCCTGACTCCCTGGTGAAAGTATTCTGAACCTACTCCAGATACATTTTACTATGCACAACTCCCACTCACCATGAGTATTTATTTCAAGTAATTTTTCACGAAATAACATGCATCACAGTCAGAACCCTGTGTTGCTGTTACACAGTTTTCTTTACTGTTTTCCAGCTCTATTCCTCCTCCCATGATAAACTGTTGTCAGCATACATTTTTATCTTAGAAAACACAAATTGCATTCCCTTAATCTCCCTTAATAAACAGTGCCCTGTAATGCTGTTATCGTTATTGTTGACTTTTCTTGGAATTTCTCCAGGTTATTAATGCCTTTTTAATGAGAATCATGGGATTTAAAGTGTTTTGTGAGCAGTGTTTACTCAGGAATTGATAGATTATTTCCTTTTCTATTTTTCTTTTCATCCCCCTATTGCTTTTTTGTCTGACATTTTACTACGTTCAAAGCAGAGCTATGCAAACAATTGATTTGGGGGTAGCTGCCAAATCAAAACATTAAAGAAAATCTTTGTCTCAGACTGAACAAAGGCCATATTCAATCTAAAATATTTTCAATGTTTGGGGATTTTTTTTTTATATTTTTACCCCATTTTTAAAAGAAGAAAGACATTTGTTAGTTTTCATAATTAAAGCATCCTTTCGAACAGAAAGTAGTAAATCTGATTTTCCATTTTTCTGGCCATGTTTGACTTCAAATCATAAATATTTTTAGTGTTCTCTGATCTGGTTTTTTTGGTGACCAAATTACTACCTAAAAGATTTGTCTCCCTCAGAGTCATTATTTCAAATACTTTCTGAGCAGTATCAAGTGGATAGGTCTATATATTCCTTGTGTTTATGTATCTGTATTTATGCATAGGAGTGGAGAGCTAAGGGAATGTCTTTATTGTAGTCATGCAAATCTCCCTTACTTGATTTCACCGTGGTATAAAGACATTCATGAGTGGGTGGTGACTGAGCTCAGAACTGGAAGGTCAAGCATAAACAACTTACCAGGTCTTTGCAGATAGTGGTGTCATTCTGAACATCTGAACTATTTAAGCAGTGGTATTTTACTTGCTTTTATGTACCTAGATATCTAAATCCTGATGAAGCTGCACTTTAGATGTCTTCACTGTTTCAGTTCTCACTTGAAGTTAATAATTCTGAGCTTGGGAAGAGCCTAGGAGAAAGGAAAAATGCCTGTCCAGTCCCTGTTCCAGCAACCACAGTTAATACTCATAAAATAAAAGCCAGCAGCCAGAACAACTGGATGGAAGTTGCCCAACTTAGCCAAAACTTTAGATTGCAGAGAATAGTTTTCTCAGCTGTGTTGTGTGCAGGGGGAAGTCTTCTGATGGAGGTGGGAGCTGTGGGAAATTCAGGCCTGTTTGAATTTCACCCATGTAGCAGGGGTTAATGAAGACAAGCATTCCAAACTGGGTGGTTTTATGGAGGAGCTGGAGAAGGGCATGACAAGCTGCAAAGATGGGATCTCATCTCTTTATCAAGTTTTTATTGCTGGATGCCGTGTTCCTGGGGGCGTGATGGGGTGATGACGTGCAGCCTCCTCCCCGTTCAAAGCTAAATCTGGCCCCAAGAATCCCAGGTGGAGCCTTTCTTTCCCCAGTAAAGCAGAGAGCATAAAAGAGCTGTCTTAGGGCTTGTTTTGTGTGGAACTTGATTTATGTGGTGTAGTATGAAACACCCACTCTGGTCTTCTAAAGAGGCATCAAACTGTTCATCACATTTTAAGCTGACCTGCTTCTAGGCATGCTCAGAAACAAGAGTTTGGCAGAGCTGAGAAGCTTTGCTGAGTGAGACCGATGGGAGGTGTTTCCCAGTTGAGATGGCAGCTGGGGAGAGCACCAGTTCCAAAATTCCCTTAACTCCCCTCAGGAGCTGGAGACCCAGCCTCCTTTTGTACATTCAGCCTCCAGCTACTGCAAGGTGGACATCGCTTCCCAAAGGAGCCTGAAATGTACTGCCTTTAATGTGGCATAAAAAAATAGAAAACCTGCTTTATAATACTGTATTTTATATACACCATTATGTAAAATCTATTTAAGAGAAATGAAAATTCTGCCAGGTTTGTTTCATATTTTATTAGTATTACATTGTTTTGCTCCCATGACGAGGCACTTCATTACAGGTCTGTATTCCACCTTTCTTAGATTCTGTAAATAATAGGAAGCTGTTGGCTTTTGAAATCTGGGCAGGCTGTGTCTGTTTGCTAGAGCTGGTGGAATACAACTTGACCACAAACGTGTGAGGATTAATAAGCTGAAAAAGCACAGGCTTCTTGTCTGTCATTTGTGCTTCTTAACTGTAAGAGTGAAAAAAGCAGCAAATTATGGCAATCATAACTTGAAATGCATGGGCCTCAGACCTGCCTTGGATTTGTTACTGTAAAAAATATAGTTTATACAACCAATTGGTATAGTGGGTAACGTTTTACTGTTCTTTTCAGTAGATGGCACTTGAACTTTATTAGTTTCTTGTAATCATTTCAGCATGTGTGTTACAGTAAATATTTGATTAGCTTACAACAAATTTTGCTTTTCATCCTGGGATTGCAGGGTTGTTTCGTCAGTTACCTCCCAGATATGTTTCTCCTTCCAGTGTTTTTCCCTTGCCTGTTGAAAACATGTCAAACTGATTTAAAATGTTTTATGCACATCGTAATGAAAACCATATGTCTTATATTAAGGGTGACTGTGCAAAAGCTTTCACTGGAATCAGGTTTTGCATGCAATTTCATGCACTTGCAGACACACTGTGCACGTGGGCCTGTGCAGCTGCTTGCTGTGGCCCAGACAGCTTCTCCCCTCCTTGCACACAGGAACCAGATTTAGGAGATGTGTTGAAGGGGCCTCTGAAAGCCCTTTGTTAAACTTCGGCCACTAATGTGACAGGAGGGCTGGGATCTTTTCCCAGTCTGTGATGAAGTTTGCTGCCTCTCTGTGTACTGCTAAGTTATCCCTGCCAAAGATGACATTTTCCAGTTCCTAAAAATACTTTTGACCAGCCTATCCATTTCCCTTCAAACAGACCGAATAGTACTGCCCGGTACATTAAAAAATCCCCTGAAGTGATACTGCATGGTTGCTTATAAAAAATACTAGTCCATAGGTGGATTTACACATATAATTTATAAAACTGTCAAATGCAAGTGTTACACAACTCTCGGTGTATTTTTTGAACCTCCAGTCTCAATGTTTGTATTGAAGTTGGTGTAGGAAAGCAACATCCTTCCATCTCTGATAACAAAGAGCCTTTTTGTTTGAACATGAAGGTAAGTTCCCCAGACTGTTCCCTTCTGCTCCATGAGCATATGTTCCCCCGGGCAAAGGTCACTTCAGGCTGAGAAGAGTGAATTTATGGGAGTCATTTTTAAGGTGTTGTTAGAACGGCTCAAGCTGCATATGGAAGCACAAAAAAATAATTATAGGTCAGGTTGATTTCTGTATGAAAAATCTCCTTAAAAATACATAAAGCAGAAAAAACCTCCAACTTGTAATGCTCTTTGTCTGTTCCAACATCCGCTTTTGGCTTCTCTACAAACCAGTGAATTAGAAACAATTAAGAAAAACACAAGCCCAGATCATAGTGATATGCAGAATATGCATGATGGCTCTCAGCCAATGTCAGTAAATAGTTTGTAGTGACTGTGTTTTGAGAGAAGAGCTTGATTGATTGTGGTTTCACAGAATACATAAGTCACATTATGTATTCATGTTGAGATCTGCAATGCTTATAATTTGCATTAGTGCAGTTCAGATTACTACTAAAACTGTAGTACTTAGATCAGAAAACTGCTTAATGAGATTAATTATTTGATAACAATCCTTCTTTCAAAGTAAAAAGAACAAGCAAGAAAAATGAGCAAAAATCAAGATAAATAATCATTTGTAAAATCACATTTAGATCCAAACACAGGGAAGCAGGATCTGTGTTGCAGTCCTTCCCAAAAGTCTGTCTGGTTATGAGCTAGAATCTTCTTGCCCAACATGTTTGAACAATTTATGGAGACCCACGGCCAGAGTTTCACTGCACATCCCCTCTGACTGCGTCTCTGCCAGCTGCCCAAGTTCCCAGCTGTCACTGGGCCATGCAGGCAGCTGAAACGTGGCCACAGACCTGTCTGGTGAGGCAGCACTGCCAAGCAGTTGGGTGGATGTCCACCCAAGACTGGGGAGTGATGGCTTCATTCGTTGGCCGGTGCAGTGGGACAGGGAAGGGATGCCTGTTGGTCCCCTTAGGATTGACTATGCCAGACATTGCTGTACCCAGCTTCCTGCCATTAGTCGTGGAGCTCAGCTCACAAACCTGAGCTCGACGACTACACCTCATATAAAACCAGAGGGGTGGTTAGGTACTAAAATCCAAGATTCACAGCAGAGAGCCAGGCACACCCACAGGAGATGCCAGAGAGAAGTGCCCATCTCCCAGACTTAGGCACCTGCCGGTAGTCCTGAGTGTGCCCACGTGCATGCCCTGGATTCACTGTGAACCTCCATACCAGAGGCAGATAGCTCTGTGAGTGCAGGCATCCAGCAGGTTTCATTCCTCTGAAATACGGCCAGTGCTCGTGCTGCCACGCTGTGCTGTGTCACAGCTGAGTACTTAGAGCTTGAGGAAATGCTCTAAGTGCCCTCTTCAGACCAACGGAGCTCAAATCTGCACTTCTCCTAAGAGTTCCTGAACCAATGCAACCTACTGGGCATCCTCAGCTTCCTCCCCTGATGTTAGACCTCATTATAGTGGAGAGGGTGAGACACAGGCAGAGCGTGTCAGCCAAAGATGACAGCAGTCCACATGGAGGAGAGCTGTGACCTGTTCCTTACTCTGAGGGTTACATCTACTTTTACCCAGTTACTGCTCAGTGTGAAATATAATAGTTAAATTCAAAATAAGAGTCTCCCATGCAATAATCCTAAGCCAAATAAGTAATAAGTCAAAGGCCAGGGACTGGAACCAAAACCCACTGTCATCTCTGCTCTTGACGCTGTGAATTCAGTACATTTCCCACTAGGAGACTTTGCCTTCAAAATGGGTCATTTTTTAAGGGTGTTATCTGAAGAAAAGCCTGAAATGCTAAAGCAAGATTTCATCACTTCTTTGCAAGTTCTTTTTTTTTACATTTCTCAGTGCATGCAAGCAGTGTAGTTTTCTTTCCTAGGTTGTTTGTGGTGTACAAAATCTATCTTGCAGGAACAACCCCCTATTAAATAGAAAAATAAAAGCAGCATTACTGCTTCCTGGAAATACACTATTTATGCTGTTAAATGTTGGAGCTAGAGATGTAGCTGAGTTACAGCTCTCAAGATAAATTGAACCAAGTCTCTTAAAAATACAGGTCCTTTCATTAGTGGGCATTACAACTGAATTCTCTCTACTTTTCCAGCTGCTTCTAATGACTTCGCTGGATATTTTTTCGCACAGTCAGGCCCAAGCTCTACCCCTGGGGTCTCTAAATCAAGCTATCTAGCATGCCACTTATTCCTCTAGTAGCTGCACCAAAGTGTTTAATATGTATGCATATTTTGGTCTCTTTGCTGTATAACAGAGTGCTTTTGAAGGCAAGAAAGCTCAGCAATTTAAGTGCTTTACATTTTGAGGACAAGCTGTTTCTGTCAGCACTGTTTTATATTTACAGGTCTGTTTCACTGGCTATATGCAGAACCTTCTTCAAGACTGATATACATATAAAGAGGTCATGTTTATGGAGCCAGAAGATAGCTAAGCTGTGTGGTTTATATACTTTAGCAGCTGTGAAGCAGTGGTGAAGTTTGAAATAGGAAAGATGTACACAAAAAGACTAAATTTTAATAAGCCAAATAAATCCTGAATTTTGGGAATCCAGTTCTGCTGCTGCTGAGCTATCAATGTACCTGTCACAGATATTACTTGAACTTTTTCCTTTTTGCCTTATTTTAATCTTACTACTTTAGTAGCAAATGGGCAATGAAAGGCAAACAAGAAAGTCTGAGCTTTTCTTCTGACAGAAGGAAAAAAATTAAATGCTAAAGGGTAAGCAAAATTTTAAGACTGAGACGGGAAGACCGTACAACAAACTATCCACCCATGTCTAATGGCTGGAAATCGCAGACTGGGATGCCATGCTGCAGGAGTGCATGTGCGGTTATTGTGTGACCTTGTGTAAGAAAGGTTAATCCTGTCTCGGAATACACATAAATACATGTGTGACATGGTATTTCTGTGCTTGCACACTGTCCTGGGGTACCTGATCTGTTCTACCTGTAAGAGGTGCGAGCGCAGCGTGTGTGCCACGCTCCCTGTACTGCTGCTGTCCTTGTATGTGACACACTCCCTGTACTGCTGCTGTCCTTGCACTGAGGCTGGGGCAGTGCCGAGGGCAGAGTTAAAGGTGGGGTCTGTCCACACCCCAGCTGTGGGCGTGGTGGCTCCGTGCGCCAGCGGGACGAGCGCGCAGCAGTGCGGCTGGAGGCGTACCGGCCCTGCGCCGGCGGCTCCTTCTCCCGCTCCTCCACCCGCCCCGAAACCTGTGATTGCATCATATGCAGGGTGGGAAAGCTGCCCCTGAGACATTCGTAAGAGTTTCCCAGTTGATTCCCGTGCAGCGACAGGCCGGCTGAGCTGCCCGAGCTGTGGTGGCAGATGCCACACGCCGGACCTTGGGCAGCCGCCCCTGTGCCTCTGCCCGGGCCGCACGGCTCGGCACGGGCAGCGCAGCAGCTGGCACGGGCTCCTCCTCCTCCCTCCGTGCCAGCCGGGCTCAGTGACTGTCGCCACGCTGGCAGGGCAGCAGGGAGGCGAAAGGCAGCACAGAGCGTGATGCTGCCTGCAGAGCGCTCTCAGCTCGGTGCCGCAGCCCGTCGGGCGCTGAAGTGCAGGGACAGCACTGGGCTCTGCAGGATTTCACTCTTGCTTCTCAGATACCCATTCCCGGCAAGGAGCAACCCTGGAAAATGTGACGGTACTTCGCTGGCCATCCTTGTGCTGTTCCTCCCATTGCACAGAGCAGTGCAGAGCTCTGCTCCGTGGCGTGGGCGTGCTGCTGCTCGCAGCCCGCTGCCAGGCGGGGGGAGCCCAGAGGACGGGGCTCCCAGCGTGGACACCGGGCTGGCTTCGTGGGCTGGGACACTGGCGGCTGCAGCGTGGAAGAATGTGGATGAGTGAACTCCAGATGACATACTGCTGAAGCTGGTGACTAAACGTGTAGCATCTTTTTCAGGAAGGGGTCAGTAAGACAGTCCTTTTAAAAGGAAAGTCTCTGTTTAAACTAAACAAGTGTTATGGCCAGTTAGGACAAAGGAATGCGGGGTTGAGAAATGTCAGTCTCTTTCATAGTTAACACTAAATTAATGGGCTGTTCTGGGTCTTACATGTGTGAGCTTTTGTCATTACATAGTCACAGTGACAAAAATAGTCAACAGGTGTCCTTAGGGAGCTGTCAGCCTGGAGAATGGCGTTAGGAGAATGAGAAGCTGTGTTCAGCTCCTGCCTGCACTGCTGCTAGACGAGGAGTTTCATGTTTTGTTCAGATATTTGTAAGACAGAAGTCACGCCTACCCGGGGAATATGTTGTAATGGATATTTTATGGATAGATGCCATGTTATTTTGCTCAGAGATGTCTACCAAATTGGAGAAGATGTTTTTTAAAGTTTCCTAATAACATTGCTGTCAAGCTCTGCTACACACAATACTGGCTAGAACATCACTTATACACTTGGAACCATTACTAGCACTGACCCCTTTAACTTATAAAATGTTCTCAAAGATCCTATAAATAGCCACATGCCTAATTTTAAACATAAGTAGTCTCCTGTGCTAAGTGTTAAGCTTGTGTGTAGCTGTTATTAGAACTGGGGCCAGGAAGGTTAGTTCATGCTTTGCAGACACAGTTCCTGGTCTCAGATGCAGTTCAGTCTTTCAGAAAGCTCTGCTGATGGTGTGGTTGTGCTTTGAGGCTCTGCTGGCTCTTACCAGCAGTGCCCGGCTCTGCAGCTCTTGGTGCTCCAAGCCAGGCAGGTCAGGGAGAGGCGATTGTTAAGCCTTGCTGCTCTGCAATGCTTTCGATAGCGAGATCTGATTATGATGTGATCTACTTAGCCAGAGATGATTGGCTAGGGCTCCTGCTCTCTGCACCACAGCCAGGACTTGCCTTGGGAAAGCTGCTGGTGTCTTGCAAGCACAGGAATGTTTTGGGGACCCGAACAGCAGAGGTATGACATCTGTGTGACGTGTTTACCTGTTTGGGTCTTGTTTAGAAAAGTAGTTTTGGGTGTAGTGTGATTCCAAGAGATTATTTGGAGTGTACATTAGTCTTGTAGATGGGGATGTTTTTTTAATCAGGAAAACTCTGTTGCATCTTTGAACATCGTGTCCCATGATCATTTTGCTTCCCCAAGGAGAGGATCACTCACATTTACATCTGTAAACATGATATAAATACTCTGCGAAACCAAGTGGCTTTGCTGCTTTCCTTCTCTCCCCTTGCAAATTTGCACACAGCTCTGATCTGGTTGTGGCTGTGGTGGCTTGGGTCTGATTATCAGGAGTGTTGTACTGGGTATGGAGCTGGTTAGAGGTGCTAGAGCTGGGTCCCTGGGATCCCCTTTTGAAGAGCTTTGTATGTGAGCACTGTGATACTGGGCTGAGGAATATCCTGGGATGGGCCGATACAGAGGCACAGAGAGATGGGGGCTGGTCTCAGACGTCATGAGGTAGGGAAAGTATTGGGTTAAATCCAATCACACCTTATCCTAGGGCCAGTTGCTAAGTGTTGCCAGGTGGTAAGAATGGTTGCTGGCTCAGCCTCTTTAAGGCTCTGAAGCCAAGCTCTGACAAAGCCTTTTCCCAGTCTCTGGTATTCAGGGTGCAAGATGCGCCCTTCACCATCAGCTCTGTGAAGAATACAAGAGAGATTGAGGACTAGAAGGTCTGTCTGCCACGGTGGGGATGATGGTAGCTGCAGCTTCGTCTCCTCTGTGTGGAAAAGGTAGCAAAAATGGCAAGTTTGCAGCTGCTGGCTGGGGATGTCTGTCCATGGGACAGCGTCCAGAAATTCCCAGGTGAGAGATGCTCCCCCTGGTCAGCTGCTTAAAGGATGTTGGAGAGTTATTTCCATCCCCTCAGCTAAAGTCACCATTCATTACTGTGGCTCTACAGCATGAGACCTGGATATGGCTTAGGACACTTGCTGTTGGAGTGACAGATGGGAAAAAAAATATAGCTTTGGTGTAGTTTTCTTCCGGACGATAAGACTTTCTTAGTACATCTATCTGCTACTGACCTTAGCAAAATGAGAGCAGTTTTCCTTGGATATGCCAGAGCTTGTGAAATAAAAGCTGTGATCCATAGAAAATCAGTAATCAGGCAGGTGACTTGGTACCTGAGAAGCAGTTGAGACCTACATGTGATTATTGGATTATTTTATCGTTATTAGAACTGCCTCACTATGCTTCTGCACCACATGAAAACCTGCATATGTGTGTACATACATATATAGATACACCGTTAGCCTGTACACGCTTATACCTCTATACATGTACATTTGTGTCATCTCAGAAAACAAAACAGAAGCAGCAAGCAGTGTTTCTGTATGGTTTAAAGCATAAGAAATATCCAGTTACAATGGTGTGTTCGTAGTCACTGTGCTCCTGAAGGAGCCATGTAAGCAGCCTCATTCATGGATCGATGGCTGTGAGAGAGCAAACAGGTTGTCACAACAAGTGTTCCTGTCTGAGACCTAAAATGGCTTCTGTAGTGTGAGGGTTCTGTGTCCAAATGTTTTTTTTCTGCTCTTGTTGAAGTGCCAGTTCTGAAGAAATGTTGAAAATCTGGAACAAATCCAGCTCTTGTCCTCAGGGATGTTTGAAAATCCAAGCAACTTCTGAAATTCACCCAGAACAGACAAAGGAAGGATGCTTGTGATTCACTGTTATTTTGAAAACAATCTTTGAGTTATAATTTCCATCATGTTTTCACTCTTTCCTTTTCCTTTCCAGGCAGTGAAGCTGATTTTAGCTCTTCAAGCAGCACGGGCAGCATTTCAGCACCTGAAGTCCATATGTCGGCTGCTGGAAGCAAGAGATCTTCTTTTTCTCGCAAGTAAGCAAAGCAGTTTTTCCTGAATATTTCTAGTGCAAAGATAGACTACTGTGTAAGGTCTTGCATTTTAAAACAATCAGGTTAACACAAGACTCTTGGGTAGCACACTGGTGAGAACTGCAATATGAGAAAGAAAAGAAATGCAGTATTCAATGCACAAAAATTGCCAGTATGCCAGATCAGCTAGCTGATGGGGTTTTTTGTTTATTCATGGCAAGTATGGGAGATACAAACAGGTAAGGCAGAAAAGGCATTGTCTAGAATGGAGAGAGAGCTGGGTGTATGTTAGTTAACAGCAGTATTTCTAACCAGTTAACCTAAACCTTTTGGTCTTAACACTGTTTTATCTCTCTCATAAATTGTCAGCTTGGCTTACACCTTTCCAGATCATGATCTTATTTTTTGATGTAAGAAGTAGACAATATTGCCTTTGATGTTGGATTTTTTTCCTGAAATACCCTTGCCCAACCTTCATATAACTACAGCTATATGCAATTAAAAAAAAAATCATATCATAGTCATCTGTCTAAATGAGCCTTTCATGGAAGATTTCTGTAGGATTTCTCCCTGTCATATGGGAATTGCAAATTCAGACAGCTTGCAAATACGGAGGCATTGGGATGGAGCAGCGCACGTTGAGTTCTGCCCACGCAATCCCTGCTGGTCACATTTTGTGGAGCAGGAGGAAGGAGTTCAAATTGACAGGGCTGGTTTCCTGCCCTTTGTGGAAGAGCTGGCAGGCAGGCTGGGACCGGCAGCAGGATACCCGTGTGCTTGAGTCACACAGCCGTCTGGAAGGTCGTGATGTGCCCCAGCATACAGAGATCGTCAGAGTGAGGCTTTGAGAGTGCTTTCCTATCTGTATCACGAGACTGGTAGGAAAATAAACACTAAAGTTCCCTCTAGATTACATCTAACAAGTAAAGTTACTGGCTGTGGGAAAAAATGGTACTAAGTACAATATGAAGCCCTAAAATCACCTTACTTACAGTAAAATTCTGCATCATTTCATATACCACTGTGCCTTTTAATATAGCTTTAAACTAGAGCATACTGACATACTTTGTTGGACAGAAGTCCTCTGTAATAAGGCTCCTCAGATGCACTGCTGTGTTAAGCACAGTCTATGGAAGTTCTGCCACGCACTAGAGTTGATGATACACTGTACAAAGTGGAAAGAGATACCTCCTTTGCCGTATGTTCTTTTTTAACTGTTTGACTTTACTCGCTGTGAAACACATCAGTGTTGTCACAAACCACAGTCCTGTACTTCATTGTAAAATAATTATAAAATCACCCAGACCGCAGCAGTGTGATGAAGGTTCACAGCAGCCACTCAACCATCTGTTCCTTATAAACTGTTCCATTTGCAGAGAAGGGAAAAAACCAAATGAAACAATTTAAAGAAGAGATGTTGCTTCATAGTTCTGTGGTATTTGAATTTTTATATTCAAACCTTCTCTTTTGCTGGCTGAGTTTGCCTTTTTCTGATTTTTTGGGGGGGGGGGGGGTATTTTGGGGGGTTTTTTGTTTGGTTTTTTTTTTCATTACCATTTAGAAGAGCAACTTCCATGGGAGAATGAAGGTAGCAGAGTAGTAGTGCAGGATGACAAACCAAGTGAGCAGGAGAGGGACACACCCCGGGAAGCTGTCCTCACAGCACTCCAGCCCGTGGGCAGCTGTCAGGCAGGGAGGATACCAGTTGCTTTCAAGCACACACAGTTGACAGATTCTTTAATAAGTAATGGGACAAGAAAGGTAGATATGTGTGAGAAAAACTGGAAGAGAAAAAGAAAAGACTGTGCTTTGCTTTGTCTCTTTTAATAGTATTTCAGCCTGCTCTCCGTGAGATTCAAACTATATCTAAGTGAATGAATAGCTGACCATGACAGATGAAGCACCCAGTATGCCAAAGGCAGAAAAGAAGAGTGGCCCAAACAAAATCTGTTTTCACTGCACGCTGTGATCCCTCAGGCTGCTTGCCGAGGAGCATGAAAGCAGTCTTACAGCAACCCTCCGTGCACAGGCACCACTCTGCAGGCTTGGCCAGGGAAAGCTGGAGTGTGGTTCTTCTGGCATCAGTCCAGACCACAGGCCTCTCATTACTTAACGGAGTCAAAGATTCGGGGAACATGGATGATCTGATGGAGTCACTGGGAACTGTGCTGTCCACAGAGAAATGTAAAATGGCTGAGATTTCCTTAGATCACATAATTCAGACTGAGAGCCCCCGTCAGTGAAGTAACATGCAGTGCCTGTTCATGTCGGAACTTTCTTTCTTTCCAGCCACTCACAGTTACCTCTCTGGTTTTTTATTGCTTAGAGAACTTTTTGTGTAAAATAAGACACATTATGGGTTGTGTGATTAGAATAATGCTTTCACCATTTTGGTTCTTCTCCAGTCGTGGCCCTTATGGTCGGAATAATGGATCCTTATCCTACAAGTCTGGAGCCAGTCCACCTGCTTCCCATGGAAAGGAAACTTTGTCAACACTGTGCAAAAACCATCTGAGTCCTGCTAACATCCATCAGAGTTACAGGGCTTCTTCAGCCAGCAGCAGCAACTCAGGCTCATACAAAGGAAGTGACAGCAGTCCAGTGATGAGGCAAGTCTGTGTTTCAGCCTCCCAGTGTTGGGTACATTGATACCCTCTCTGCACTGTAGTGTGGGATCAGCTGTAGGAGTTGCTGTGCAGGTCGTCTTGCTCCTCACCATAGCTGCGATGCCTTTTATAGGTGGCTTGACAGTCAACAAGGTGCTCCATACCATGTAAAAGCTTTATTGTTTCAGCACTGTAAAATTCAAGTTTACTTTAAGTCAAACCCCTTTGCGGTGGTTTCCACTCCAAGGCACGCTACTTCATGCATTTTCATGCCATCAGTTCTCATGAGGATTTACTGGTTCATTTGTTGTGGGGTTCTTTTCACTTTGAAGAGAGTTGGGTGGGGTAGTGTAGGAAGCATGATACACTTGGGCTAAAATTCACCCTGCCTAGCCTTAGGCACCTCCCTAAGGAGTGCAGTTTCCTGTACAGGAAGGAGCACAGATACCTGCCAGAACATGTGACACATGTTGCAGAGAAGAAATGGCCACCATGCTGCTGCTGTTGCCCTCTGTCCCAGACAACTTAACAGCCAAGCATGTAAGAAACACACCCAAAGCTAGACAGGATGAGTGCAGATTTCAGTGTGCTCAGCTTTATAACTCCTGTGTGGAGCTGAACTCAGTCCTTGTGCTGCCTCACCTGGCTGTGTCTGTAGATGGGTGCCCTTGCCCTGCCTGCTCTGGGGCACACCAGCCATTTGGGGTGAGGGGATGGCTAATTATTTTAAAGTTAAAAGCCTCTTTTGATGTAATGACACTGAAGCCAAGTACAGTAAATAGTAAATTTTGCATTGTAGCTGCAAATCAGCTGTTTCCTCAAGTACTTTGGTTTGCTAGGGGACGTAACTTATGTGGACACCGAGGAACCCCAGATGAGTCAAGCTTTGCATTTACCAGTCAGTGGGATGTTTTTCATTCTGCCAGGACTTAAGAACTGTAACAGTGATGTTATGTGATGGTTTCTTCCGGGTTTTTTCAGGCGATCAGGGAGATACAATTCTTGTGGTGACAATCACAGCATTAAGCCACAAAATCCAGAGCAGTATTTGACTCCTCTGCAGCAGAAAGAAGTGGCAGTACGGCATTTGAAAACCAAGCTGAAGGAATCTGAGAGCAAACTTAAAGAAAGGTAAACTCCACTTCAGAAATCAGTCAGAAAAATTTATTTGGGAACGTTTAGAGGTGGAAATCCTGATTGTTTTTACTCATTTCTTGATCAATAAAGTTTCCATTAAGAGATTTTAAATATGATCAGTCTGATTAGGTTGTTTTCAGTATTTCAGGTTTCAGAGTATACTGAGAGGATGCAAAACAAGGAGTTTATTTATAAATACAGCTGTCTCTTTTTCCTTTTTGGAACTTTCACAATAGAATACTTTAAAAGGACAACTTTTTATGAGTCTGATTTAGATTGAGACCTTTTATACATAGAACAATTTCTACCTGCCAGCATGTGTCCTTATTGTCTTGTTCTACCTCTCTCAGTGAAGTAGGACTGCAAATGTCCCCCTTCTCCCCAGTGAAAGAAAAGTTCTTACCCAAACCACTGTGCCTGTTTGTGGTTTTGTCGCTTATATACTGATTTTTTCACAATAGCCCTTTGTATGGATGCTGAGCAAAGAAGTGACAATGTGCATTACACAGCAACAGATGTCATCTCTTTTACTAAAACTGCATGTTGAGAGCTGGCTCTCCAGCACAGACGTCCCTAGGGGGCACAAAGGGCTGTTTGAATGGAGCCCAAGACAGAGTTTCGGGAGTCCCATGCTCTGCCTCTGCATCTGCAAGGGCTGGAACTGACCTAGGAGTCCCCTCTCCCTGCTTGCTCCCCATGTGCTTGCAGCAGCCTCTGGCTCCCTGCTGGGAAGAGTTTGCTGAGCCATGTGCCTGCAGACCTGAGCTCCCTGGCTGGCTGATGCCACCTTTGGCTCTGGCTGTAAGTGACAAGCTGCTGGCAGGCACTGGGGATGCATCCAGGCAGCTATTTCCCATTTCCTCTGGGCCGAGGCAGTAGGGGAGATTTTAAGCACTGCACTGGTTAGGCCTGACCTAAAGGTCACCACTTGTGCCTCAAATTGTCCAGGATCATGGCACAGCCCACAAGGCTGCTGGTTTTGTGGGGAGGTTGGTGACTCCCATTAGCAATCAGCTGGCATGTCTTGGCTCTCTCAGAGGTGGCCACAAATGGCACCTGGGGAAATTTGCTTCCTTCTTGGAGCATCTCAGCAGCAGAGCCATCACCACGTGGTGGGGCCTCACCTTGACTTTAACTGAGCAGTCAGCAGAAGTGTTACAACATCTTTATTTTGCTACAGGGAAACAGAAATAGAAGAGCTTAAAGCTCAGCTGGGACGGATGAGGGAAGACTGGATTGAAGAAGAGTGCAATCGTGTGGAGGCAGAGCTGGCCTTAAAGGAAGCAAGAAGCGAAATTAAACAACTCAAGCAAGTTATTGAAAGTATGAAAAACAGCCTGGCTGAGAAAGACAAAAAAATTCAGAAATACTTCATAGACATAAACATTCAAAACAAGAAACTGGAATCCTTGCTGCAGAGCATGGAGATGGCTCAGAACCACTCTGTGAGGGATGAGCAGTGCCTGGAATACACGAGCGACTCAGAGGGGAAGCTGTTAGCATTGTGTGCCACCATGCCAGACAGCCCCATCACAGAGGACCAAGGTCTGGAGGAGGTGGCAGACAGTGAGCTGCTGCTTAGTGAGGACAGAGCTAATGGGACTGACTCATCTGGAGAGAGTTTGACCACCACAACCTCTGAGTTGAGTGATCCAGCTCCCTTCAGTGCTGCTGTAAATAAAGAGATGCTTGAAATCATTCTGGATGGAAAACTAACTTATTGCCAGGACGAAGAGAAAAGCAACAGCTTGACGGCGGAACAGGCCATCCAGACTGACGTGGTGCCATATAGCTTAGATGTGGAGCAACTCATTCAAAACATCTTCAGAGCTCAAGACACCTGTCCTCTAAGCCCACCTTCTTCTCTGAAGGAATTGAGTGAATTTTCTCTTGGAAGCTTCAGTGATTCTGGTATCATAGTGGACTTAACTCCAAGTGATCCTAATTCTGCCATCCTTTTGTCTCCTATGGGGTCTCCATGCAGGAGGGTGGAGCACGGAGTTAATGAAAACCGTTTCATGAAAGAACTTGATTTTACAGAAACTCATGATGATGAAGCCTTTGAGTATGTCAATACAGGAATAAAGAGGAGATACTGGAGCAGCAGTCTCCTCGGGGATCTTCTGGCTGTAGCAGCCCCTGTTGTACCAACTATTGTGTGGGCTTTGAGTACTCAGAGAGGAGGAACAGATCCTATTTACAATATCGGAGCATTGCTTCGTGGTTGCTGCCTGGTGGCCCTGCACTCCTTACGCCGAACACCCTTCAATATCAAAACCTAAAGTCTACTCTGCCCCTGGGCACCAGCTGGCTGAGGCAGAGAGAAAGAGGGATGAGATAGATTTTAAAAGGTTACTGTATATTCTGGCAGAGTCCATCATTTGCTTTTGACTATTTGATTTGCACTATAACTCAGTTCAAAAACATGTTCCTTGTTTTAAAATAAAAAACAAAAAGCTGAACCTTGTACTTCCACAAGATGTTTTTAACTGGTGTTTTTAACAGTACTGCTGCTTACAGAAATAGTCCTCCTGCTTGCAGGCACCATGTCCCTCCCCTGGGCTGGTGACTTTCTGGTGCCAGTGCAGCTGCACAGTGAACATGACCAGGGAAATCAGGAATTGGAGCCTAGTGCTCTTTCACGTTCCACTGCTGAGCTAGGATTAAGCTCAGTCACTCTCCCTGGATGGTTCACTGAGCAAATGTACAAGCACTTTGCACTGGCTCAAGGGTAGTGCAAGATGCACAAGGGAACAAATGGCCAGAGAAAGGTGGGGTATTTCTCTAGGCAGCACTAACCTTCCCTTAGGGTATCACACCTGTGCTCCAGAAAGCATGCTAGCGCTTTCCATTTGTTGTCCCAAGTGTCAATTCAATTTAGAGGTAAAACCCGTATTCCCCAGGCAGCTTCCAGCACATCGTTTGTGCCTGTCTTGTGTAGTGCTCTTCTCAATTGTGCAATTGCTTGAGCATTTCACTGGTCTTGTGCGTATACAGGGACTGTAACCAAAAATGTACATTGTTGGGAGTCTTAACACTTGTTACAATGGTAAGTATAGGCGTGGATACACTTTGGCTCTTAATGTTGTTTTAAAGTCTTTATGTATTGGAACCCGATAGTCTTTTGAGCCCTTTGAAATACTATGTATAAATGTATTGTGTTTTAACTTATTGTTTATTTAATTGCTTTATTGTAAATTACCTTTATAATCACAAGTTCAGTAAAGCATGATAGAAATGTCAAATGTGTAAGTGTTTTACTGTAGAAAAGTATAAAAAAATACCCCATCCCAGCTGAGCTGTCAGGTGCAGGCTGAGCTAGGGGAGGTGCTGTATCCGGTACTGTTCCAGGAGAACAGAATTTGACAGAAAACCTGAGAACAGCTCCAAGTGTAAGCACTCACCAGCCTGATTAAAGGCTCCAGCCGGGCTGCAGTTGCACACACAACCCGCTCTGCTGCCTCACACTGCATTCACAGATGCAAGTGACCTAATGTTTGACCCAATGCAATCATCTGGAAACCTGTAACTCCTCAGTGCTACAGTCCCAGAACAATATCAGTCTTTCTGGCATTTAACAGAGGCCCAGAAGGCCTCATTTAAGCCATCTGACAGTCATATGGTCTCAGTGTGCATGCACACTATGACCATCAAAACATGAATTCTCCACATCCAAAACCTAAGATCTATGGATAGACCAGAGGACAGCAATGCTACCCAACAGCAAAACAGTGGGGTTTGTCTGACTCCACCCAAGATTTCAACACCACCTCTGGCCATTTAAACCTCACTGGCATCCTGTTTTCTTCTTCAGCAAAACAAGTGTAGTACTTCCTTGTGTGACCCAGAGCAGAAGGGATCCAGGGGAGCCGGACAGTGCCCTGTATTGCTCTGCAGCTTTTGGGAAGGAAGTTATGAGTAATCCACAAAGGAGGAGTATAATTGGCCCCGTGTGGGGAGCATTTGCAACCTTTCATGTTCCTGTGACGCTTGGGTGGTGAATTATTTTGTGTTTGCAGTAGAGAATCTAGAGGCTTCATTAAGCAGTACATTAATGAAGAGAACTCTAACAGATAATCTGAAGTAATATAGTCCCCATCTAACAGGGATGGACATGAGAGCAGCTTGCTTGCTTTGCCATAACTTTGTTTTCCATGCTCTCCCACCTTCCTGGGTGCCTGCAGCCATCTGGCTGGCCTTGTGACACTCCTGCAATGCATATTGCTCAAAGGTCACTTTCAAAAGCTTTTAAATTATAGGGACACTAGGGCCAAAATTACCAGTTGGAGGTATTATTAATGCAAATTTTACACAGCCATGGAATTTCATAATTCCTAAATATCTCTTCTTGGGACTGAAACACATGATAGAAAATTTTATTCCTACATTAAAATATGTCTGCGCAGGGCCAAGAGAGCAGTATTTTATACCTGATGTTTCCAACTTCATTACAACGTCGGATTTTTCTTTCACAGCCACTTTTTTTTGTGATCTTTGCTTTGAGTGACAGTGAAATACACCATAATTTAGAGGAAAAAGTGAGCTTCTGTTCTAGATGCATTAATGGGTGACTGCATGGGGTTTTTTTGCAACAAGAGGCAACAAAGCAGCAAAAACCTACACTTACATTTAAGATGCCAATAGGCCAATCTCATAACCATGTTTTGGGCAGGCTCCACTTAGCAGTAGTGTTTTTAAATGTGCTGCTTAAGATGCTAACACCAGAATAATGTCAAAGGTTCTTTCTGCCCTTAAGATTCTTCAGTCTGCTCAGCTCTCATAAGGCATTTGGCTATGCTCAGCGAGCGGTGACAGCGTTCCCATCACATTCCTGATAAAAGTCCGTGCTCTGATCTCTATCCAAAATTCAGTGTGCTTGTAAGCCTCCACCTTTCTTCCTCCATACTGCAAGGACATAGACCGCTCAAGGTGCCCTTTGTTAGAACATGCCTGAAGTACCATAATGCACCAGTCCCAGACTTTGGTCTTTGTTTCATGATCCAAAGAGGATATGACAGTTGCTGCTCCAAACATACAAACTTTTTTTTCCCTCTAATGTTACACTTCAGTCTTATTTATGTCTCACCTGAATCCCGCTGGTGCTGTACAGAACTAGGGGAGGACCATCTGCCTCCAAACAGTTCAATAAAAACTCCCATCTTTTTTTTCTGAGTTCAGAAAATGCTCATACCCACACCCATACCCCACTGGAAAGTCTCACCTCAAAACATGCAGGTAAGGAGGGCGTGCAGCTCATACGCTATGGGTAAAATAGTGGACGCTTGAATTCAGGCTTATGGTATAGGAACCTAGTCAGCTCCTTCCTGGGCTGAAGGGATGCATGTTCATAATCCCATTACACATTTTCTTTCCAACCCAGGAACAGAAAAAGCCTTTCTTTAACATTCACCTTAAGAGGTATCTAACATGTCCTGCTGCTGAAGATGCTGAGGCTCAGGCACTGACCCCCTTCCCACCAGAGATTCATCTCTTGTCCTTCACAGAATCACAGAATGTGTCAGGTTGGAAGGGACCACAATGGGTCATCTGATCCAACCTCCCTGCTCAAGCAGGGTCATCCCAGAGCACATGGCACAGGATTACATCCAGGCAGTTCTTGAATATCTCTAGGGAGGGAGACTCCACAACCTCTCCGGGCAATCTGTTCCAGTGCACACTCACCTGCACAGTAGAGAAGTCCTTCCTCATGTTGAGGTGGAACTTTCTGTGCATCAATTTCTCCCTGTTGCCTCTTGTCACCCTTGCTTATGTCCTCCTCACAAGGTTGTTCCTAACTTCTAATTACACATTTCTCCTTCCTTTCTCTGCAAATCAGCTCTCTCTCCTAAATCCCAAACTCCAGAAACATGTTCAGCACTGTTTTACATATGTCCTATATAGGAAGTGAGTATTTTGCTCCAAATCCCTTCAGACAAATGAACGCAGAACCTGGCAAGCATGAACAACTACAGCACACTCAAGGAAAGGATGATTTTCCCATCATCCTGGCAGATCAGTCCTCCACAGTCAAGAATATCAGTGAAGGCAATCAAGTCCAGCTTTCGGCCAAGAAAAAAATAAGCACATGGCCAACATCAAAATATGAAAAAGGAGGAGCATATGGCAGCAGGAAGGAAAGAGAACAAGTGTACACAGGGGTGTACAGGATCCCTCAAGGAACTCAAAACCAATTGAAAAGACAGGAACAGAGCAGCAGCCTCAGGAAGTTTAGCAAAAGTGTTTTCATATTTGTCAAGGATAAAAATCAAGATATAGGAAGGAGGAAAGAAGAGAGAACACTGGAAAAAGATGAAACTGATAACAATGCACAGGTTGTCACCATTCAAGAGACTTCCTGCAAGAGCAGTGTCCTCCCTACTGGCACCATGTCAACAGGGCAGAGATGGGAGGAATCTCTAGGGCAGCTGTGCTCAGGTTTGGCAGGTAGATGGAAGGAAGAACAGCAAAGCAGAACACAGCAGGAGGGAAAAGTAATGCAGGAGGAGTCCCATGCAGGAGGCAGCACCCAAGGGTTTTTTAAATGGCTGAAGGCTCAAAAATCAAATATGCTTTCATGATGTATTCAGGGGCTTTGTTTGCAACTTAGCAACTAGCCCACTTGTTGTTATTTTTAATAAATAGTATTGATTTACATCTATTTTATATGGTCTCAAATACAGCAACAGTAATCACTAATTTTTTTTTAAATGAGATGTAGCTTCCAATAGATTTCACCTTAAACAGGCAGTAAACAGCCAATTTCCTTGCCTTGTGTCAGCAATAGTGCAAGAATTCTGACTGGTACCTCCTTGCTTATTGAGTGCTGTTAAAAGGACAAACACAGATTGTTATTAAAGCTTATTCATAAACTTTCTCATCTCCCATCCCCTGTCAGATACTTTGGAGGCGTGTAGTGGGAGCAGAGTTGCTTGCCATTCTGGATCACTTGAAGTGATCCATTCTACTCCAGCCAGAACACTTGTGCAGAAAACATGCATGGCAGTGTTGGCTTCAAAATATATTTTAAAATATTTAACATCTGAAAATTGCTGTCAAATCAGTTGACTGGTGCAAGATTTGAACCTATATGACAAGTATACTAAACATTTTTAAAAACTTTTCTCTGTGACTAAACCCATTAAAAGTAATTCTTACTGTCTTGTTTTCTCAATTACTTACACTCTAAGCAAAACTTGTGCCAGAATCTACTAGAACTTAGTTAAAATTCTATTTTTGTAGGCAGGAAAGATCTAGTCACATGTCCCTCCTCCCCTTCCCATTCTCTTAGACTTCCTGTGCTGTCCCCCTCGATGCACAGGGAACAAGTCTCATGTGCAATATGTGCCGAGGTCACTCATCTGTCATCAGGTAAGAAATCCATACAAGCCATGAATTCAGGGATAACAGCATCCACACAACAGAAGCTGGACAAGGCATTCACTGAAGCACTGGGCTGGACATAGGAAGCACATAGACCCCCCTCCTCCATACACCTCTTTCCAGCAGGCATTAAACTGCTCTTCTTCACTAAAGCACTGTTGCCTTCTACTGCACATTTACCATTCACACTTCACCAGGGGAATTACAGTGTAAATACATACAGTAAGTGTACCAAAACTGGAGTTTGAAAAGTGCTTGTAACTGAACTGAGAATTTTCACACTACCTTTATTAACAGGAAGACAGGATTTTTTTTTCTCAATTACACTAACTATGCAACGAGTATAAGGTGTGAGGATTCCTATCTGTATGAAGTATAAGAATTTCTGCTAGAAATACAAATTTACCAATATAAGTAAGTGAGTAAAATGCTCCCTTACATCCAACAAGGTCAGCCTTTGTAGGGAAGGTGCACCACTCTTGTGTAGTGATGCCACTGCTGGTAGTCACTGCAGTGTCATATGTAAATGGCAGCACAAGAAGCTAGCTGCAAGTGACAGAGTGACAAGAAATCCACTTTCAGTGTTCAGCTGTAACTTGTGCTCTACTGTTACATAACCTACCAGGAGCATATTTTGAGTTGCAGGTCATCCATAACGAGTTATTTTCTTCTACACAGGTCAATATGATCTCCCACGGAAAACTCTCAAGCGTTTACAAATACTTTGACAAAAGAGCAAAAGCAGACATTCTTTATCAGGCAGGAAGCAAAGGTTTCTTTAAAACTGTTTAATTACATGTTTCAGGTAAGCACAGACAATACAGGTAGATTTCCCACCACTCAATATTTACATTCTTTTCTCTAGGCTTCAGCTGTTCATTAAGAGTGTTTTTCAATCAACATCCTTGTCAATCACTTTTGCTGCAAAGAAGGGTGCTGGGAAAGAACTATTGCAGGAAACATTCCATCAAGGCATGATTTTCTGTGGGGCTTTTCTCCTTTAAGAACTACGTACTAGTAGTTCAAGATATTTTGGGAAAATCCTGGCTTCCAAGATGACCTGAAGAATGCATTGAAACCAAGCAGTGTGTTGAAGTCCTATAAATAGTTAAATCAATACCAATACGTATGTTGTAGAGCTGAAATTCTCTTGTCACTGGCACTGCCATTGCTGCCTGGTTTCTGTTAGGACAGTTTTACACCAATTTTGTTTTGTTCCTTTTTCATTAGCCTTTGTGCCTCTTTCTCCATTTTCTTTCGCTGTTGTTCTGCTGCTCTTTTTTCCCTTTCTGCTATCTTCTGTTGTCTGTAATTAAAGAAAACATGAACTGCTAAATAACACACTCAATTTTCAGCATGGTCATACTTAAAGTTTCTGTCAATACACAGGTTATTATAACTAATAAAAACAGAGCTTCAGTCTATTGTCATTAGGCTCAGAAGAGACATTCTTTTACTGTGCTGAAGTCCTTTTTCCTGATTAATCTAGAATTGTAGAATATTCTGAGTTGGAACCCACAAGGATCATCGAAGTCCAACTCCTGGCCTGCACAGTGAATCCCCATGAATCACACCATGTGCTGAGTGTTGTTCAAATACTTCTGTCAGGCTTGGTGCTGTGACCTCTTCCCTGAGGAGCCTGTTCCAGTCATCAACCACCCTCTGGGTGAAGAGCCTTTTTATAACATCCAACCTAATCCAATCTAGTTTTAGGCAGTAATAGTTGTTCATTTATTTTGCAATTTAAAAGCCACTAGCTTCTCAAAGATTCAGAGTAAGTGAATCAGTGAGAGTGCAGGACAGTTTTAAGGCCTAGAGCAAAAACTAAAAATCTATCTAATGCTTTCAGCAGCAGCTCAAAAGTTTTGATGGTTTTGGTGGTTTGGGGTTTTTTTTGAGATTGTCACCCATTATTGTATATTCCAGCTGATAGCTGACAGAGCTGTCAGTCTAGCAATATGCAGAGTAATAATATTTGCCACATTACAGTAGCAGATTTTTATACTTCCCACGTATCTGAACTGATGCAAAAGCAAAGAAGTGCTATGCACACCAGCCAATATGTAGAGGCAGTAGAGTTCCAAAAAGCCACATGGTTTTAATGCTGCTGTTCATGTGCAATTTTGAAGTGAGGGATCGTGGCAGCTGCCTTTTCTTTCCCTGGGATGACCCACAGGACACAGAGCTCCTGTGCACAGCAGTGGTTCTGCACCCTCTATGGGCCAAGAACCTGCATTCAGTTCTGTCCAGAGACAGACCTTCACCTCATCTCAGACACAGCAACTGGCCAACAAAAAATACAAACAAGTAGCTGCTATAAACTACAAACATGTGAGCTTAACTGCTTCCACTGGGAAAAACTTCGTTGATGATATAAAGTCTGAAGTTGCAGGTAGGTATCTAAAATTTGCAGAAGAAACTAAGTTCCAACTAACTCAAGTTAACTGATAATCCAGTTTATCATCCACTACACCAATCCATCCCTGACTGGAAAATTTCAGTGCATCACATCCCAGAAGCTGCCAGAGAATGGGGAAAAAAGAGACTACAGGAACTTGTCAGGTTCTGATAGCCTACTCCTCAGCACTGCCTTTCTGCATACCTTGATTCCAGGGAGCATTTGACTTACTATATGTGCTCATTTCAACTGTTATGCTTACACATAAACCCACCGGAGAGGCCACAGGATAGAGTCTTCACTGCTATTTAGCAGGACACAGCCCATTTTTGCACTCCATTACTACACAAAAATTATTCTGGTCTTACTGAGCACCAACAGGTACCAGACACAGAAGGCTAAGGGAGACCCTTACTTTTTCTGCACATTCATTTCATTCTCCAAAAGCCCCACTGGAATATAGTCAGCATTAGCACTCTGGAACGTTAGGGGGACTCTGTCCTCTATTTGGCAGTCTGAAATGTTATACGTGCTTCTTTCAAGTGTTACCCTTATGCATTAAGTCACCAGAGGGGCCACAGGATCTGCAGATCATTTTGCAGACCAAGATGCAGACTTCTAGCATTAAGAAGAGACTCCACACCACTTCCTTACTACAGACTGTTGAAAACAGAGCCAGGCCTATTCCGTACTATACTTAAGTTTTATGTTAAATGTCAGATGTTAAAGACACCACTGATGTCTACTGCAAGAGAAACTAAACTCAGAAGATATTTTCTATCAATCTTGCTAAAAATCAGCCAGTACTTCACTCATTTACAGATAAACATTGTCATTTCTGTGTCATGAATAAAACAAAGGTTTTACTTCACCCAGCTGGGATACAGCTTACACAATGACCAGCTGTATTGAGGTAGCCAGCCATAGCTGGCCAAGTGGTAAGCCACAGAGACAGCTGGAGTTCTGATCATGTTCTATCTACTGGAAGTATTTAGACACACATCCCTTCTATAACAACTAGAGTTTGATACTTTTTAATGAGACCAAAAAGAAATCCTATGAAAATTAACCATTTTAGTTGAACCCTTTCAATACTAGAGATGAAAGGCTGAAATCTATAGGATAGGTTCAACCAAATAACATGACACTTTAAAAAAATTAAGCTTTTGGGAAACCCCACTGCTATCACCATGTAAGAGATCTCTCTTCCTAAGTATTCTAGAGCATGAACCTGACAGATGGCAGACAATATACCTTTGACCATCCTGGAAATATCCACTACACAGATTTTACACTCCAAGAATAAACTGGCACATACATACACCAGATAATTTTTAGCAGCTAATTTGTATACGACAAACCCCTGCTTCAGAGAGTTTGAGTACTACTTTTGGTAGTCCTAAAAACATCTGTAATGGAATGTAGCAAGGGTTAAGTAAAGTACAATGCAGACTCTGCAGTTAGCAAAAGTAGCTATTTCATTTCTCAGTTTAAAAAAAAAAAAAAAAAAATCGGTATTTTCATTGCCTTTCATTTAAGTCTCAGCAGACTGCACTTCAGCTATTAGAGATCTTACTGAGTCTATTGATATTCTTTACAGGAAAAAGTACTATCCTTGGAACAAAAACAGCCCAAAAGCACATCATTCATATCACAAAGCTTGTATTCCGGTACAAGACCTGAAACAGTAATGAAGTTAAAAAAAAAAAGACAAGGTATTGACCAGAATGTACACATAGATACCTGATTAGGTTTACAAAAATATTTGCATTACAACCCTATTCTCTCTCACATGTTAAGCTGCTGCAGAGCACAACACAGAGATAATGAATTGAATCAATTCTAATTATGATTAGCGCATTGAAAATGGCTGGTAACTTCCCTCTTGTCTTATTACACAGATTGAAAAAGTAAATTTTTCAAAACATTAAAATAAATCATTGATCAGAATACTTTTTTTGTCAAAAACACCTATTTTCCTTAGAATGATTTTTAAATATAGCATAAATATAGTCTTTATTTCATATTATCACTATTGGACCACAGAAGCCATGTACTTGTGATTTAATGAGTAGAATTAGAACAGCCTAGGAAGCTAAAGCTATCTGAGGCTGGTTACCTGATGATGTAGCAAGCAATGAAGTTTGATAAAACTGTAAGTCACTACCAGTTCAAAGCATTGTGTATGATTAATTTAAACTCAATTTGCATCTTTTTACCCTCCATACTCCTTAAAGGAAATGAAAGAAAAAACAGAACACAAACTGAATAGCTGAAATATTCACACTAACTTTGTGCAAGACTTTGATTTTACATTCAGCCTTATCAGCTTGTTTAGTTAAGTTAGCTAGAAAAGCTTAGCTCCTACAGGGATTCCAAGCATATACTTACCACTTCACCTTCTATCCTGAACTATTTTTACCTTAAGCACATGATTATGATACTTTTTATAAGGACATCAAGAGGTATTTTACTTAATCAAGTTGAAACATGATCTGAACACAATATATTGTTGGGATTGGTAGGGCTTTATCAGGGTGGGGTTTTTTTAGCGCATGCATGCGTGTGTTTAGGTGGTGTTCCAATGTTCCAGTGATTTTCAGATCTCCCCTACTATCTCATCTACTAAATTAATTAGATCCAAAATGTCTTCTGCTGAGTACCAGTTACACAGAGAGTAGATGCATAATTTGTCTTAAGAGGCATTTAACAATTCTTGGCACTTACCAGAAAGGGGTAAGATAAACAAAAGTGATTATTTTACAAGTAAAACCTTTACATAGTATTATATTAAATTCAATTACCTAAGAACTTCTTCTGCCTGCCAAGCAGCATCTTCCTCTTCTTCCCAGGCATTAGTATTTTCTTGCCAAGTATCCAGGTCTCCCAGTTCAGGCTGAAACAAAAGAGAAGTTCTAAACACATGGAAAAATTAGATACAACATTGGGGTGTGACTGCCAGAGTGGCTCCTGGATGACAGTAAAGTTTCCTTAACATTTATTTTTAACCTGTTTATTTTTAACCTTAATGCTTCAGACTTACAGAAATATTTGAGGTATTGCAGTGCTTCTCATCTTATTGTCTATGCTGTTTTCCCTGCTCTAATACTGAGTTTTTTTCAGTTGTCAAAGGTTTTTTTGAACAAAGGCAGGAAGGAAGTAGTGGAGTGCATTTTTAGCAAGAGGAACATAAATTGTGCAGATTAAATGAGTAGATAATGTAAAAGATTTCTGGAGGTTGCATGGACAAACCAACATGTACATCCACATGTTTTTATGTCCCATGTCAGTCGAGTGACACTTTTACTCACTAGAAGTCCTTTCCTGAACTATTTTCATTATGAACAGTACAAGGAGGTGGTATGACCATTTTGTACTGCTTCCTGCCTGCACCTTTTCTGCACAACATTAATCAAAGAGAAGCACTGTTAAAGAAGGCAAAGGGCAAGGGAGGGAGAGCATCTCCTGCTAACTGGGAGGCTGTTAGGTAACTAGACAATTTTTTTCAAAGGCTAAGGAACAAAAATTAGGAGACTGTTACATTACAATCCATACAGAAAGGAAGGGAAAAGCAGAAGGCTAAAAATGGGTCCAAGATAATAAAGCAAAGGTAACCGAGAGGCTTTCAAAAAAGCCTTCTACTCTTTCGTTAGTAACTTACTGTGTAAAATCCAAAACATATAGTTCATTGCTTTAGCAGATTTGCAAGCATGTAAGTACATGGAAGCTTCTTACCTTTTTATCACTGATCTGTCAAGCTTCTCAGCAGAACATATTGAACTACTTCATTCTTCACTCAATTTTAAAACAATTTAAATTATTCCACAACTATTCCCCACAATGCAAACCTTAGGCAGACTATTCCTTCCCCTACAGAACATCATTTAACTGGCAAATACAAGATCAATATTTAGAGCATACTTACAGATTGGTGAATAAAAGGAATATCTTGTGTAGCTGCTAATCTGCTAGAGAATCCTGTGTTTCCCTCTGGAATCCCAAAATTTAAAGGCTCTCGTTTTTTAATAACTATCTGAAAATATTCAAAAAAAGGAACAAAAAAAGTGGTAAATCAAAGCACTGCACAGATTCCTTGGTGATCATGTATCTCTGTGCCTGTGAAGGTTCAGCTACACAACACTTCACTGTGCCTCAAACCTGGTCAGGTTCTGAAAGCTCCACAGCCAAATGAACTGGTAAGGGAAAGATGCTAAATGCAAAAGACAAGAACTCCTCCTGCCCCCACTAGCTTTTTCTTTAGTTGCATGGAAACCCGTATCAAGACAGAGAATGGGTACAAAGAATCACAGATCAAATAGCCACATCTCCCAGTACTCATAGAAGCTACCAATTACGTGATATATTCCTTGGAGAAATCCTGCTTCTGTGACAGGTCACTTCAAGGTACTACTTTTGAGGACAGTGCTGTCTGCACAGTTCTACTGCACTGTAATGTGAGCTCTCTCAGCTACTCCAGTAGTGTATCTGTGCAGTTTCAATAGCTGCAAATTCTCTAGCAACATCAACTAGTAAAGCTCTGTACTGGTTTGGCTGAAAAACGGTGCTTTTCCCAAAACAGTTGCCAAGATCACGTATCCCTCACTTGTCTTGACCTCAAGTGACAAACTTTGCTGAGCCTACTTTGACTCTCTGCTGCTTCCCAGTGAGGCATATCCACGGCTCCACTGCCTGTACAAATGCTAGTACCAATGCAAGAAAGGAAACAAACAGGACTAGACAACTGTATTGAGCAATGACAGACTCTGTTATTTGACTGAGGTTCTGTTTCCAAATAGATGAGTATAGATGAGTGGCAACACAAACAGACTCTGCCTCAAATCTCAGGGCTTATATTGAGACATTGACTGGAACTACAAATTCATAATGAATGGGGTTAACTAGGCCAAGTTAACAGGGATGTTACTTACAGTGCCTGCAGTCATCCCTAGAGATACATTCAAACTAAACCCAGCATACAGTACTCAAACAGCATGGACTCTTCCCATGTTTTGTTCTGAACCTGAAGTTCATTCTGTTAGGTAAAAACTGTCAATAGATATAAAGCAGAAATCTACCTCTCCCTAGTTCTCTTCTGTCCCTCAGATTTTGGGAGACCAAAATCCTTAGAAGAATTTAGTCCACAGGATATTGCAAATATTGAATGTACAGAAAATTGACAGCAGTATCACCTCCAGTTCATAGGACCACAGGAAGATTCAGGTTGGAAGGGGCCTCAGGAGGTTTGTAATCCAACCTCCTCCTGAAAGCACTGTCAGCTTTGAGGCTGATGAAAGTACTTTGGGCTTATCCACTTGGGGCTTGAAAAACTTCCAGAGATGGAGGCTGCACAATTTCTCTGGTAACCTGTTCCAGTACTTGTGAGGTTTTCCAATTGACTCAAAGGCCTGTAAGTACCCAGATGAAAGATTTGCACATAGAAAAAAACCTGCAATCACCAGATTTTAATCAACATTTATTTACAATGTTGATGCTCTTGCAGATATGCCCTTCCATCTTGTCTCCATAGTAAAACTGGATATTTGAAGAACAAGCTATTTTGAAATACCAGTTCCCTAATTCCAGCCTCCCTAAAATAACTTGGTGAAACAAATAATCACTGTTTTCTGAAACAGCAGGGCTGGTCCTTCAGACTTCCGTAGAGCAAGACATGGAATGTTTTTGTTCAAGTAAGGATATGAGCACAAGTGACTAGAGGGTTCTCACATTATACTTTGCAGAACTTTTAGATTATGAAACTATTCATAACTTTCTAATAACATGAAGACTAAAGATGTGAATGTGATGGCATCACATTTGTTAAGATCTCAAAGATCTTAACATTGAACATGATAAACCATACACCAGCATCTATTCTCATTTACCAACAGCACCTTCTGTAAGTTGCCAATTTACTTATAGCCTATTTCAAAGCAAGGAAAACCCTCCATAAGTATAGTTGAAAGTGTAATACTTACTTTTTGAGTTTTTCTTATAGTTGGTGTCATATCTTTGAAATAATCAGGTTCCATTTGTTCCAAAGAATTTTGCTGAGCAGCCACATTACCATTGCCACCTTCAATCTTCACACTTGTAGGTGCATCTTCATCCCATGAAGACCAGTCTTCTACTTCAGGCTGAATATAAGTGTATGGTACAAGTTAATATTATCTGCAGGTAAAAACTTGTCTTTTTATATCTTACTAAGATATATACTTAATACCACATAGCATATGTAATAGTATTATATCTTTCTTGGATATACACCAATCCAATATTGTAGGACTTGCATAATCACCCTGTTAAGGGATTAAGTCACCTACCACTTTAACAATTACCTGTTTAGGAACAGATGAATAATCCACTGTGGTTGGCAAAGTTATTTGGTCTCCACTTAACTTTCGCCCTCTTCCAGACCTGAAAGAAAAATGTAGGATTCCTCCAAGCTCTGAAAACATGAGCACTAAGTTTAAAAAAAACAAAAAAGGAAGTCTGAGAACAGCACTACTGAAAATAGTCATGGCTAAAACATTTAGTGCTTCAATTACCTTTGTATTAATTACTGTCAGTAAAAGTCTGCTAGGCAAAGGTATTTAATCATGAATTTAAAGTGGTATTCACAAGAATTTCAAAGGGCAATTTACTTTTCTAACTGCAGCGAAATAGAGGAGAAATAATTCTGAGAAATATGAAAATGGACTAACTCACATAATTCAGTAACAATTTTTAGATTGTCAGTGCTTAGGAAGCAAGCACTAACGATTTATGTTTGTAGAAACCATTTCTACTGTAAAATGAGAAATTTTTCTATCTGTCTTAAATTTTAAGCTGTGTCTAACAAATAGCTTTCTGAGCTGCTTGACTTGAAAGCCCCTCTAAAGCTCTTTTTCCTTCAAAGTCTAAACAGAGGTAGTACAAGATTATGCAAGTCAACAGCTTTTGCTCAAGTCATGCTTCCACTTAAAGAATACTGTTTCAATGTATTTCAGCAACTATATAAAATAATTTTAATTGAAAACAACACTAATGCATTGCAAATAAACCATATTATAGATATATGAAGTAAATAGATATTTACTTAATGACAGCGTTCAAAGATCAGAATAATAATTACAATATTCTGAGCTGACATTCACTGTATTTTAACATCTTACAACACAACAGAATGCAACTCAGGCTCACACTTAAGTTTTCCCCAAAGAATGTAAACTCCTACAGCAAAGCAGTCATGTAATTGACCTTTTGTAGCTTGGAAAATTTAAGGTCTTTTTCTTACTACTGATGAGAATAAAACTGGGAAACTTCAATTTCTGGTTTCTATCCATTAGTTTTAGTATTAGAGAACATACTATCAACTCTGACTCGTTGAATTGCTTGTAATATCACCTCTGCTGTATGCTGGTGAGTGACCAGATATATTTTTTCTACTTTAGACCAAAAGTATTCCTCCTTAGGAAAGGTCAGGTGTTATCATCAAATTTTCAAGTTTTATATAATTAACTCTAGCCCCTTTACAAACTGTTCATTTAAGTTGAAAAGCAACAGAGTTTAGGGGCAAAGGAAGGTGAAAACACTGTTGCCTCAAACACATTAGAGACTTTCGGCTGACAAGATTTACTTGACATCTCTAAAGGAAACTGCAGCTTGGAGACGTCCTCCTTCAGACCTGTACAGCATACACATCTTTAATACTATTTATATTTAATACTATTCTAAGCCATCTCTTCTGCACTTAGTTTCTCTATTTATATGATCTAGAAGATACTCTAGCAAGTGGCTTGTAACAAACACTCATCAAGTCAAAACAGTTACAACTAAGAAGGCTGAAGGTAGGAGTAAAGAGCTTTTGTCACACAATATCGGAAAGCATGTGGTACCCAGAGCAGCACTGAGGAAGGCTACAAATCTCCACTTCTTCTAGGAAGGGAACAAGATGCTTGTAAAACAGCTGCTCCACAGCCATCAACAGATACTGACCACTGCTCTGAATGCCAAATGCCTCAAGAATTCTTCGGTTTGTTTCTCCTTACTAATAAGCAGCATCCAGATTTCTCAACTGGAAATAACTAGAGATTTTTAAACAGAAGGAAGTGTCATCTTTTTATACTTAAACCCTTTCTTTCCTCAAAACTGTATTCAAGCAGGCTGCTGTTTATCAAGAAAAGATTTAACTAAAGAAGTTACTAGTACTATGTGTAACCTCTATGCTGCCTAGAAAGTTGCACAATCTCTACAGACGCTGGTTCAAATTAAAACCTGATTCAAACTACGTAATCTAAGTACCAGCTCATATCCATTGAATTAAAATGCATGTTTAATTCAATCACGTTTGCTGGTTATTAAGCATAGTTATATGTAGGGGTGCATTATAGGAAAACAAAATTTATCAAGCTACACTTTGCAGCTGACAGTAAACAGAAGAAACATCTGTAGTTAGTGGTCTGAATTATTCTGTTCCAGTGACTTGCTTATGTGAAAGATTTAAAATTTTCATTTCTTCAACTAACTGTTCTTCACCAAGGAAAGGATTTTCTACTTTTTGTACTCTGAAGCAGTTTCTCAGTTGTTCATTTCAAGATTACAGTTCATTTAGAAGTTGGAAAAAAGGATGAAAATACTGTCACTACACTTACAAAACAATTATCTGCTTATAAAAAATACCTTTACACTTAAGAGAAATGAAGGGCCCGCATAATATAGAAATTACCATCAACTCAGTGTTTTGACTTCTTTCAGAAATTGAATAGCAAGTATTCTTAATTTAATTTGGAATTCAAATCACAGAACTAAGGCTGACATCTATATAATTGTATGCAGCATTAAATTTACCAAGAAGTCAAGAGATTCCTCTTATTCTTGGAATACATAAAAGTGAAGAGGAACTAAACAGTTATTTTGTGTCTACCACAAATTCTGCATATGCTTTAAACTCACTGGCAAAGTAGTTGTCATCATACACAAAAGAATACATTTCTCTGGATTGCTATTTGTTCATGTAAACAACATGCTGCAAAAGTGGCAGGAAGCACCATAGTTCATATGACAGCACAGTGCCAAGAAGATCTGCCTCACGTACCCTGCTAATGTATTATTGAACTCTCTCACTCCACAACATTAACTCTTGAGGGTTTTTAGACTGCTTCTAAGTACTATGCTGCAGCATTCATGAGTCTACAACTCAAAAGAACACCAAATATAACTTTAAAAAGTGCAAAGAAGAAGACATTATTCATCATTAAAAAGAAAAAAAAAGCAGTTCCCTTGGACTTCAATCACCGTCCTCCAAACTTTTGAAAGAATCTTCAATAGGCAGAAGAATCTGAAGGCTCAGGCAACTGTTTTGATAAACAGGATGAGAATTGCTTACATTTATAATGAAAGCCTACTGACTGATGACAGAGTGGATGCTCCCATTAACTGAATCTCTTAAAACACAAAGTATCACTTGCCAAGTACTTTTCAAAAACGTGCAGCACAGCTTTTCTTCGAGTTTGACATGGAATAGTTTTAAAAGCCATTTTAAAACCCTGTCATAACTGTTTACAAAACCTCATTCAGCTACCATACAACAAAATACACTCACAAATACACTACACAGACTTTTGGAACTTTGAACAAATATGCAAATTAGAGAATGAATTTGATTTAGTTTTCATCTGTCTTGATTGTTTTGCAATTAGTAAAATCAGAACTGTCAAAAGTGGTGGGTGGGTGCTGGGAGAAGAAAAGAAGTGCAAGAACCTGTAATTGAAAAACTAAAAAAGAAAAGGTAACCAAATTAAATAAGACACGTTTACCTGCATATTAACTTTTTAATGAAAGAAAGCACTGCTGCCAGGCAAGTACAGACTTTAAAGAGTCGAAACTGTGTTATGGCCATGGTGAGAAACCCTTCCTGCAAAAGAAAAAAGTGACATGCAGAGGATTATACATCTTTATACAGTACTTAAAGCCAATTACCTTAGTTGCTGCTAAGCAAGGAGCATTCTGTGGAACTGTATTAATGCAAGTAAAGAGAGCAGGTACCTGGAGCAAAGATGCTACCTGCCAACTATCAGGATATTTCACTGATGTAAATAACACAAGTATCTAATATACATGGCCTTTAAAGAAACAGCACAAAATCACAGGTAAAGTCACAGCTAAAGACACTCCTAAAGGGGAAGCACAGGCAACCGCCTGCAGTGCCTGTGCAGCTGTTCTGTTTCAGACACTACCAGTGGCACTGGACACTGGCAGTGCAAAACAGAACAATTATCAGAGAGAAGCTCTTGCTTGCTTGAGCATGTCTTGCACGTACAAATTATAGATATATTTAGTAAGTGAAACCCCAAAATCGGCCATTTAAATTTACCTTCCATTTTGATGGAAATGTATGATGAGAACAAATATTGCTTATTTTGGAACTAGCCTCACTGAAAAATCATCATCAAAGAAAGACTATTCATTCTATGTGCACTACCACACCAGCTAACCCACAGAGCTATTGGTATTTCTATGCCTGACTGGATCATGACAGCAAAAACAGCCAAGAAAAAATTCATCTTTGGCTGAAGCCACTCCTGTTTTTAGCTATTTTTTCAGTTAACAATTTGATAATCTAGAGAATTTATACTCATTGTATCACAACATTCCAACACACCACCTTGAATAGCTACAGACTGATTCAGAATAATCTGCTGGAATTCAAGGATCCCTTGTCTCTTCTACAGGTGAACATTTCAGAGCAAAGAATATGAGGTTAGTCTTCACAAATAGCTTTTCATCATACACATCTACACTTGTAACAACATTTTCTGTTGCAAGTTTAACATACCTCCTGGTGAGAAGAGAAGGCAGCCCTGTGACATTTTCCTCAGGCCATGAGTATTCCATGGAAGGACAGCTTGATTTCAAATATGCTATGGCATTTAAATCACTTTTTATAGTCCAGGCTTTAAGTTAGGAAGAGTCAGGAAGGTGGATCATTAGGTAGGCTGCTCCAATACTGTCCTGAGGATTTTATTAAAAAGGTACATAATGGGATTTGTGAGCTTCACGGAGCATAGATTTATTTTTATTGGTGCTCATTTGCTAGATAATGTAACTACTATTAAACACTGTAGTAATATGTAATAGTAACTGGAAATATTGTTTCACATATTGTCCAGAACAGGAATTTCTGCTACTGAAAAATCATACAGGGGCTATTAAACAAACGGGCCCTTTTACTGCAAAACGGAAGGCTTGAGTCAATAGTAACCACCAAATTACAGACTGCACTACCGAGCTCTAGCTCAGGAGAAAGGCCTCAGAGGACACATATCACCTCTACTTCAACATTTGTGTTACCTTAGTTCATTTCATGGGAGACTTAAAAATGCAGAGGACTTTATACAAGGTTGGATTGACTCTTCAACAGAATTAGAAAGCAGTCAGTTCCCACAAACAAGCAAGAATAGACATTGTCTGACACGTTTAGCTTTTAGTTTAACAGACTGGACCATCATTTCATATTATGCTCAAGCACCTCCTTACCTTCAAGAATGAACAATGTTGACAATATCTAGATGACAGAAGAATGCATCAGTCAAGAATTTGAATGATTCGGAAATAATGGAAGTTAGTGAAAGAAGAGTGAATAGTAATTAGACAGAAAGTTCTCTACCCTAAAGGTAGAAATTATCGCAAACTAACATTGAATTGGTGATATTTTCAGGAGAGGCAGCCAGAAGTTATCTACCTGGGATGTGAGGCATGAAGAGCACATGACCTGCTGAAGTGACTATAAAAATACATTGTTTCTGAAAAGAAGCTTGTTTAGAAGCTCACTCCACTCTACCAGAATTCACTGTTTTATCAGCTTGGGGGGCAAGAGGGAAGGAGTAGAACAGTACTCAATATTAGCAAGAGTAGAGCTCTTTTCCCTTGTTCAGGCTATCTAACTGCTACACTGGACAGTACAGACAGAACCTAAATTTAAAAAACTCCTAACTGTTAACTGAGAAGGTTGCTTTAGGAAGCCAGCAAAAACCTTTGCAGACTCAATATTATTTATGCCTAAAGTCAAGGAACTAGGAAGATTACTAAGTGCAAAACTAAAACCAGAACAATGTTCAAGTGCGTCAGTTACAAATACATATATTTACATGTGTACATATAAATAAGCCCAGTTTTCCACTCATCTCCATTTTTTCATATGTCAAATTGTATACTGTATTGAGTTCTCAATACAAAGTTAAACAACCAAAAAAACCAGAATCCACAAGAATGCTGGCTTGCAGAGTCAGTGGACTTGTGAAGTCCACTGCTGACAAGAATTAACCACCAGAAGTTAATCCATTTGCCAGGTCATTCCCATACATGAGTGACTACACTTCCAGTATCTCCAGTGTGCCCATCTCGCAGAGTTCAATAGCTATTACCATTCCCCATGACAATCACGTAACTTGCACCTCTCCACTTTCCATGTGGAGATTTTCCAAGCAAAGATATCAGAGTTAAAATGAGACATATGGCCACTTAACATATCCGTGATAGAGCTGCATTGCATTTCTTTTCAGCTGAGCTACAATTAGGCCCTTCAAAGGCTGGACTTGATGATCTTGGAAGTCTTTTCCAACATTAGTGACTCTATGATTTACGACAGTAAGTACTGTACAGAAGTTTTGCCCACCTCTTCTCTGAACATTGATTGCAGTCTTCCCAGTTAAGCTCCATACACTATAAACTGTCAGATGCACAACCAGAGATTTGCCAACAATATGCTATCAGCCAGCCATAGCAGTGTTAGCAATCAGTCACCTTTAAAAAGAACTTTTCTCAGTATATCTGGTTTTTATACTGCTACTTATGATATGAAGCAGTATATATGTATTCATTTTAGCAATATGCTACAAGCTGTTTAAAACACAATCTTGAACCAATTATTGTCTCAAAGTAAGGACAAGTCAAGCATTTTCCCCTTCGCCTGAAACAGCATTTGAAACATGCACTGTGGCTCTAAGAACAGCACTACCTGGAAAGTTAAAGGTTTGCTAAAGGTTTTGAGTTTTGTTTGGTGCCTTTCGGGGTTGGGTTCTTTTGCATTTGGGAGTTTTTTTAAGTTAATTAAAGTTCTCAAGGTAAACCATTTTATATTCTAAAGTAATTGTATGAATACAGATGTACACAGAACCCTAATTCAGGCCACAACATTCTGTCTTTCTTTCCTTAAGCCTTTCCTTGATAAACAATCCCAAAAGGTACTACAACTGTATCAGCAGCCAATTATAACCCAGGATGACAGAGACATAGTACAAAGTTGCAGTGCTACATCAAGAACCCTAGAACATTTCTTAACAGATAGAGGCAAATGTGAAACACTGGACTAAAATTCAGGAAATCTGGCGAGAGTTGTCTGCCAGCCTGATACATCCTTCTGCATATCACACCTCGTGCCTCAGCTTCCCATTTATAAAACAGGATAGAGATTTCCTTCTCCCACTACTGAAATTGATTCTAATGTATTATATTTATCAGATTTTGTGTCAAATGAGCTTCCATTACAACAGATATAAACAAGCAAGTAAATCAAGACATGAATCCTAATCAATTTAATACTTGTGGTCAACAATTTTGTAACAGACACGAAATTTAGCTGGAGTTTGACTTGTGCATCTCATACTGCCTTCCACTGGTAAAAAGTCATAACAGGTGTTCACATGGAATATGAACACAGAAAGTACTAAAAGACAGCAGCCACGAGATGTTAAACACTTTAGAGCCAAGTCAGAAGAATGAGGCAACTTAAACATTTTAGGGACCCATAAAGGAAATAGAATGAAGGGAGGAGAAGTTCAGAATTTTACTGAACATTTTTACATTGCTTACAGCTTGCAAAAGTGGCCTCATTAGAACTCTTGGCACCTCTGATTTCACTGACAGTAGCCAGTGTAGTCCACCCTCAGACGGACTGGTTAGTCAACTATGGTGCAATAAGCAAGACTCTCACTGTTTATCATTGTATGATAAGCACACTGGCACCTGGAGAAACACTTCCTCTTTCATATCTAACTGTACACACAAATACCACTTAAACAGGATTTCTACAGACAGAGACAACCCTAAAATAAAGTCTCTCTGGGGCACTAAAATTATTTCAGAAACTTGTTTTCTCCTAGTGAACTCATCCTTTAATGTCAGTAAAAATGATGCAGTATGGTCATTATTGAGCGCCTATCCTGCTCTCCTCTGATCCTCTGCAATGCCAACTGATTTGTTTCGTGCAGCTTTCTTTAGATATCATCATCTTTGAAATGCAATTTCCACTTTGTATTGCCAGTGTCTTGTGAATTGCTTACATTTTCTTTCACATCAGCTCACTTGTGACTCTGGAATGTAAACAGGAACACACCTTGGAATCAGTGATTTTAGCCCATATTAAACACAGCTAGACAAATAACCAGATGATGATGCCTAAAATAACTTGTCTGAAACTGAAAGGCTCTCCTCCAATTTACATAAGGAGACACAAAAAAAGCTTCACCCTCCTAAAGCAAAACAAGAAGTTCATTTCCTAGTACAGAAGATTAACACAGCCTTGAGTGTTTACACTTGTCAGCACCAAAACTCCATACTGGTGCAGTGGTGCTTTTGTGTTGTCACTAGAACAGCTGAGCTGATAAAAACCTAGCAAAGTTTCAGTGGCAAGGACAGAATTTCTTAAAAGTTTGTTTTGTATGAAGATTCACAGAAGTAGAATGGCCACATCAACCTAAAGATGAGCAAGCAGGTTTATAGGGAGATGGAATTTTATGAAGATTAGTAGATAGAGATAAAAAACCTGTTTTCAAGCACACAAACTCTCCTCCAAATCATGTATGTTACAAGATGTATAAAGACACTCTGTATTTTTAAAAAGGCAATGTAATGATTCAAGAACAGCTTTCAATCATGTACTGAAAGACACAACCAGCACTTCCTGCATTTCAAAGACAGCAACCATGACTCTGTAGCGCAATGAGAGGATCCACTGCCTTCTTCCTGGTTGGTTTGTTTGGTTTCTTGGTTTTTTCATCACTTTACACAGAAACATAATATTGGAAACATTTGCGTATGGAGGGAAAAAATCCTACCTGCCTTGACCACTGAGTTTGATAAATAGACACATTAAGTTGCAGCATGACTGAACCCTAAAGCCATGCTATTATGGCATTAGGGAGAGAAGCTGAATCAAAAGGGAAGATCAGGAGGCATCTCCTCTATCTAACTGTAGGTAAGTGGCTGAGGGGTTTTGTGTGTAAAGGTACTGTAGTTTCAACACTGATGTTCCAACTTTCAGTGCAAATACCCTAACTAGGCAGTTGAAGTAGCTGGGACAGAAGACAGCTCCCTCACACAAATCATAGGCAGAGTAAAGTCATCCAAGACACTCAAATCCAGGAAGAGCTACTATTAAAAGCTGCAGAAGATACCAAAAGTCAAGACAGAATGTTTGTCTCTCCAACTAAAGGCAGCAAAAATTGGTGACTGCTGGCGATTCCTGAGTTATTTCTAGACACCAAACACCGACATACAATGTACGGAGTTTCAACTCTTTTTTAAACATGTTACTCCCACAGCCATAAACCTTGTATAGTAATACCACCACATCTCACCCCTTCCTCTCCAAGAAACTGAATATAGCTCCAGCCATACTAATGTGAACTCCTGAAGCTTTCTGTTGTGAATTAGAATAAATTCTATTCTTCAAGGCAATATTAGTTAAAACAGAAAGTTTATGTCCACTGACTGATCAGTTATTCTTTGACAATTCCTTACCTATTGCCACTGTCTTCTGAAAACCGGCATACAGAACACTGATTGAAATAACGTAATCTTGTGAGACTACACTGTAACTTCATTCACCTTTGCAATAAGTCTTTTACATAATGCACTAATTCATGTAACAACTCACTTCATAAAACTGAAGTCCTCAGACACAGAACCGGAGTTTAAGAGACCCCAGTTCTGTTCCAGTCCTTATTTGTCCTCCCGGACCTAAGTTTTCTGCAACTACACGGAATGCCACAGACAACAAATTTACACACTCATTGCTAGTACCACAAAATCATCTTGCAATGCCTGTCTTGACAAGAACGAGCTATTTACAAACAATGCACACTGCAAGACGGCCTAAAGAAATCTCTGCACTGCACATCTGTATTTCCACAGAGCTATAAAACAGCAAGCTACGCAATTTTTCATTAGGTATGCAACTCAGGCACTTACACTGTGAATTCATGACCAAACAACAGTGCCCTACCAGCCAAGGTACTACCGACCAGCCAAGGCCTGAATATTACTAGAGCCGGCATCGAGGCCAGATGGCAGCACTTAATTTTTCTGTGAGAGATCCTAAATTCTTTAAAAGTGTGCTAAGAAACCGTCACACTATGTATTATGAAATTTGCCGGTCAGGGTGAACAGCAGGTAACCCAAGCAATGCTGTGCCATGACCAGCTCTGACAGGACGTGTGCCCTCACACTTTGCCACAGGGTGCCAAGCCCCCAGACCCCAAACGCTGCCTATCTACTGGTCGGCCACTTCATGTTCTTCCCAGCCCATGAGATGCCCGCCTCTTCGCCCCGGAAGGGGCCCGGACCAGCCGGGCAGAGGCCG
>VZRS01004381.1:11632-26787 GCA_013398055.1 Ifrita kowaldi
GCCGCCGCCTCCTCGGCCACCGCCGCCGCTTCGGCCGCCGCCTCCGCCGCCGCCCCGCGCGCAGCTCCTTCAGCCGCCGCAACTTTCCCCCTCAGACTAGTGTGTGATGTTGGACATGGGAGATAGGAAGGAAGTGAAAATGCTGCCGAAATCCTCCTTTAGCATAAACAGCCTGGTGCCCGAAGCCGTCCAGAGCGACAACAACCACAGCAGCCACAGCCACCACAACAGCCACCACCCCCATCACCACCACCATCACCACCACCACCACCACCATCCGCCGCCGCAGCAGCCCCAGCGAGCGGCCGCAGCCGAGGAGGAGGACGAGGAGAAGGGGCAGCACCTCTTGCCGCCCCCCACCGCCACCGCCTCCGGCACCCCGGAGGTGGCCAAAGCGGACATGCTGGCGGGCAAAGGCGAGGCAGGCGCGGCGGCGGCGGCGGCAGCAGCGGAGCTGGAGGAGAAGGAGAAAGCGGCCGAGGAGAAGAAGGGGGCGGCGGAGGGGGCCAAGGACGGGGAGAGCGGGAAGGAGGGGGAGAAGAAGAACGGCAAGTACGAGAAGCCGCCGTTCAGCTACAACGCTCTCATCATGATGGCCATTCGGCAGAGCCCCGAAAAGCGCCTCACGCTCAATGGCATCTACGAGTTCATCATGAAGAACTTCCCCTACTACCGGGAGAACAAGCAGGGCTGGCAGAACTCCATTCGGCACAACCTCTCGCTCAATAAGTGCTTCGTCAAGGTGCCCCGCCACTACGACGACCCGGGCAAAGGGAACTACTGGATGCTGGACCCCTCCAGCGACGACGTCTTCATCGGGGGTACCACCGGCAAGCTCCGCCGGCGCTCCACCACCTCTCGGGCCAAGCTGGCCTTTAAGCGGGGCGCCCGTCTCACCTCCACCGGACTGACATTCATGGATAGGGCAGGATCCTTGTACTGGCCTATGTCCCCCTTCCTCTCCCTGCACCACCCCCGGGCCAGCAGCACTTTGAGTTACAATGGGACCACGTCCGCCTACCCCAGCCACCCCATGCCCTACAGCTCAGTGTTGACTCAAAACTCCTTGGGAAACAACCACTCCTTTTCCACGTCTAATGGGTTAAGTGTTGATAGACTAGTCAATGGAGAGATACCTTATGCCACTCATCACCTCACAGCAGCAGCTCTGGCCGCCTCAGTGCCGTGTGGCTTGTCAGTTCCCTGCTCCGGCACCTATTCCCTAAACCCCTGCTCTGTAAATCTCCTAGCAGGACAGACGAGTTACTTTTTCCCCCATGTTCCTCACCCTTCAATGACTTCTCAAAGCAGCACTTCAATGACGGCCAGGGCAGCCTCCTCCTCCACGTCGCCACAGGCGCCCTCCACTCTCCCCTGTGAGTCCTTAAGACCTTCTTTGCCAAGTTTTACAACGGGACTTTCCGGAGGACTTTCTGATTATTTCACACATCAAAATCAGGGGTCTTCTTCAAACCCTTTAATACATTAACATCCATGGGATCAGACTGTAAGTGAACATTTTACACACATTTGCATTGTAAATGATAATTAAAAGGAAAAAAAGCAAAACAAAAAAGTCCAGGTATTTTTTATTAAGTCCCCCATTTTCTGTACGTTTGTTCAGTCTTTAGGGTTGTTTATTATTCCACCAAGGTGAGGAGCGTCAGCAAGGTGCAATGTGGGGAGATTGCATTGTAGACTATGAAGTTTGGAAGACAAAATTATAGTAGAATGCGTATCTAAATAGTGACTGCTTTTGCAATTTTTTATTCAAATATGATAAGTCTATCACTAAAAACCGCCCGATTCTCCATGTTTGCAGTATTATAAGTTATCATGGATATGTCGGTGGGTGCAGACCTTGAAAGAAAGAAAAAAAGCAAACCAAACCACTAAATTTATGAAAACTATTAAAAAAACCTTAAAACGTAATTTGTATTTAAGCAGAATTAATACTGAAAGATGCCCAAGATCTACTTTTGGCCATTTATTATTTTATTCTTTTCTTTACCGAACTGCTTTTTTTTTTTTTTTTTTTTTTTTTTTTTTTTTNNNTTTTTTTTTTGTTCGTTTGTTTGTTTACTTTTAGACCAAAGATTGGATTTTAGAAAATGCACTCAGTGTACGGAGTAATTTAAAAAAACAGCAACATTATTTCAGTTTGCAGCACTGCCCGTTCAAATGAATCAGAAGGGGACAAAATTAATGATTGCCTTCAGTTTGTGTTGTGTATATTTTGATGTATGTGGTCACTAACAGGTCACCTTTATTTTTTTTTCTAAATGTAGTGAAATGTTAATACCTATTGTACTTATAGGTAAACCTTGCAAATATGTAACCTGTGTTGCGCAAAAGCCGCATAAATTTGAGTGATTGTTAATGTTGTCTTAAAATTTCTTGATTGTGATACTGTGGTCATATGCCCGTGTTTGTCACTTACAAAAATGTTTACTATGAACACACAGAAATAAAAAAATAGGCTAAATTCATATATACTTGATAGTTTTTTTGTCTCTTTTATTAACCCTAATGTGGCAGAGGCTTTAAAGTTACAGTGAGATCAGAGCGCTGCTTATTGCACAGTCCACCATTTTTCACATGCTCCTTTCTTTCTCCCCCCGCCCCCTCCCTTGCTGTCTTTAACTGCAGTATTTTCAAATGTAAAGGATCAGGGTATTTAATTAAACACCACGGCCACTATTTTGACGTCCATTTTGGGGCAGAACTCTTATAAAGTCTGCTTAAAAATTGTTAGTAGGAGGTAGGGTGTCTTACTGAAAACTGCCTTAACGCTGAAGATGCTTAACATTGCATATGTATGCATATATACATACATACATATACAATTTAAGTATATAAGCACATATTGGGAAAAAAGCCAAGAGGCATTGTTATATAGGTACGTGTTCTTCCTGCAATCTCTGAAATGCATTCAAAGAGTTATTCTCCTGAAAGAAATTAATTTCTTCTCTCTGATCACTAGAGATACATTAGCAAAGGATGCGTATGCGTGTGTATATACGTACACATATTAGCTATCATATGATCGTTTGACCAAATTTAGCAAGCTATGATATGTACGTGTATAAAATATAACCCTTATCTTAAAGGAGCAATCTTCCGGAGGTATCTAGGCTATATGTATTTATATACTTTTCATGCTGCAGACACTTTGGCTTTAGGTATCGTGAAAGTAGCGGTATTTTTTGGCAGCCAGTGCTCTGCTCTGCCCCTTCGGCCAGGGGGGAAGGAGCCGAGCACGGTGAGGTGAAGGCGCAGTCCATGGCAGGGAGGCAGGGCGCCGGGGGGTCACGTGACACCCTGCCTCGCATACCGATGTTTAAACGTTTTAGGGGGTAAAAAAAAAAAAAAAAAAAAAGGAAAGAAAATAAACAAATCAAACCTGTATGGATGCACTTAAATGTAAAGTTCTGAAACCGAGATCTTTTTCTCGCAGTGCCTCCTGAAGCCCAGTAACTCGCGCAGGCGTCCCTAAGAAAGCTCCGTTGCCCGGAGAATCGATCCATTAGTTTTAAGGGGGCAACACTGCTAGTAATTTTAAGAAGCATTTAATCCTAAAAAGAATTGGTGTCTTGATGAGTTTAGGGAAGCCTATAAAGGCCACAACTCTTGAAAATAATTAGAAAACTGGTGCAAAAGGTTTAGGAACTAATTGGATCCCGCGGTGAGTCCGCAGAGGACAAGTTGTTCATTTGTTACGTTTGTAGCCTAAACTGAGCTCTGCAGCAGTGCAATAAATCGGCGGCTGCTCACAATAGGCCGAATGAAAAATAATCTCTAGGTCGGAGATGCTATCGCAAATGCTTTAAACAGCTTGTCTTAGAAAGACAGAAAAGAGGAAGAAAAAGAAAAAAAAAATGCCGGGGGTGAATAAAGAAGCAATAGAAAATCTGAATTCTTGCAAACGTTGTATTTGTCGTGCTGAAAGAATAAGGGGAGGAAGAGGGAATCTCCCGAAAATAAGTAATATATAAACAGATGCAAACAGATCTACAGGAAAGAGAGAGAAGTGAAAGGTTATGGATGAGAGATGGGACACCCAGCTCTGCACCGTGTGGGGGAGAAGGAGAGAACTCTCTGATATTCTTGGCTTTCACTCTCACTCCTGCAATTCAAAATTAATCATCACTATGAGAAAACGATTGCTTTGTTTGGGGAAGAAGAGATGATACCACCACTTGGGAGCTCCTACCCTCCCCCATTTTCTTTACTCTATTGTCATTGAAACAAGTGATGCAAAAATACTAAAAAACAAAATTCTTTTTCAACAAATCTATCGGAAATAATAAAATGCAATAGGTGTGATTTAAATTTTTGAAGCCTAGAAACCCCATTCTGTGTTCTTGTGCCTAAACAACTTAAAAGAGAAGCATCTGCTGCAGCTGACAAAGAAAATGATTTATTATTTACCACTTGCAACTGGTTGTATACTGTAGGAAATCCAATAGCACATACGTAAAGTGTTATTTTGTTCGCAATGTAAAAAAAATCTGCTGTCAGTGTACTGAAAGGAGAAAAGAGACAGATCAGGTTGGAAGAAAGCACAATCTCGCCATGTCAGAGTTTGAGGTTGGCTAATAAGCATTAATTAGATAAGCGTGATGCATAATAATTCCTGAAAAGGGAAGCCTTGATGTATGTCTCTCCAGACTTAGTTTAAGCTGGTGCTCGCTCCCAGAGCTCTCCTTTAAGCTCGGTGTTGCAAAGTATTGCCTAAGGAGTTCAGGTGCCACAGACTTTCCCCTCTTTCTCTTACACCGGGCGCAGGGGTGGTTGCTGAGCTGGTAATTTATTCACGTTTCCATACACGTTACCAGCAATCAGACTATTTTTGTGAAGGAAAAAGATAAATCCAACCCAAAACAAAACCAAAATAACACCAATAAATCGCTAAAGTTGTCATGGATTGTATCAGGACCGCTAAGACCCCAAATATGTCTTTACCTTTGCCTGCTCCTCAGCCAGAGAAACCCTTTTGTTCGCTGGGGATATCTGCTAGGCTAATCTTTGCACAGGCTCGTTCGGCACTGAATGCGAGGTGGTGGTTTGTTTGGTTTTGTTTTTCTTTTTGTTGTTTTGTTGTTGTTGGGAGGGGGGTTGGTTTTTTTTTGGTGGTGGTGGGCTTTTTGTGCTTTGGTTGTTTTTTTGGTTTTTTGTGTTTTTTTTTTTTTTTGGGGGGGGGTGGTTTAGCATACAGTATTTCTGTTATCTGGTTCTTGTTTCCGCGGTGGTTTATATGTCAAATCCTCAAGCTAAGCTTTTAGGATTTTTAAAATATGCACATTTCTAGAGTGATGCGGTGTCTTAGCGTCGTTTCTTTAGCACTTCCTAATTTAGAGTGTTTATGGGGGACGGGCGGTCTTTATGGAATTAAGGAGCTATTGTTATATTCTTAGTTGATGTTTGAGGTGATTAACTTTGCTCGCGTAGATCGTAGGAGAAGAAATCTGCTCATCAAGAAACATCCAATTACGACTTTAAGACTGCCTTCGCAAATATGTTTGAAGCATAATAAACAGTAACTCGAATTCTCAATGCGATATCTGGCTAACCAATTTTTGTCATATTTTAGATATCTGTCTTTTGTTACACTAAAATATCATCCGTTGTGTGGAATTTATTCTTAAGAAAGGGTTTTAAAGAAAGTGAACAAAAGTGTAATTTGACTTAGATGGCACAAAACCACTGTTTGGGGGAGTGATTTTTTTTAATCTGATACTTGAAAAAAAATAGTTCAACCGGGACGTCATTTTGCTCTTTATAACTTCTTCTGATGATTATTAAGATTTATGTCAGAAATTATGATTCAGGTACACACCCCCTCACCACTTGTGTTAATGTGAGGTCTCAATCACCATGTATTCACTATTCACTCAAGCAAAACTCCCACTGAACGCCGGTTACGTTTTGACTGAACCACATCAGAGTTTTGCTTAAGAAAGAACATTGAACAAGACTCCTTCTTTTATTAGCGACTTTATTCTTTAATTGTTGTATATTCCCTTAGGATGGGAAACAAACAAACAAACAAAGAAGTCTGCCTCTAGATAATCACGGCTATTGCACTTAATTGTGTGATCGCGGATAATACAGCCTCCGAGAAAGTATATGCGCATACATCTTACGCGACTACAAATTCAACGATTGGCAATAAATATGTATACATACATATAGACACACACACAGACTGCAGAGGTGTCTATCCATTGCACTCGTGTCTGTAGTAGCTCCTCTGCTTTTCTGTGCACTGAAATGTTCTTGTTTTTAATACCCCCCCTTTCCGCCCCGTGGTGAAGGTGCCTGGGTAAATGGGTCAAAAACTGGTGGGCAACTGGGTTAGGAAGAGGTGAAGGTGAAGATCAATAGAGGTTTTAGGGCTGGCTGTGTCTGTTGTGCTGGGTTTGTGTGACTGTGCCCAGAGGGCGGAGTTCCTGCACATTCCTACCTCACCGGAGAACCTGCCCTCAACTCCACTTCAGCTACTCCAGAGAGATGGGACCCTCCAGAAGAAACCTGCCCAGCAATCCTTCCCGCCAGAAGGGTAGGTGCACTTCAAGAAAATCTTCCCTACCTCTTATCCCCACAGGCAGATCCATGTGATACGAATGAATAGAGATGACAGACTTCTGTCTAAACGTACTGTTTCCCAGTGCCCCCCGATAAGCAGATCACCCTTGCAACCGAAGCACAGTTTCAAAGCACCAGTTACACCAAAACTGCGTGTGCCTAATGTCAGGATTTTCGCTCTCTCTCTTGTTTTTTTTTTCGGTCTCTTCCTCAAAGTGTTTCCTCCCCCGGCCTTCCCCCTCCCCCTCGGGCTCTTTCGTTTCAATCGGTAAGTTGGAAGTTTCTTCGCCGATTTAGCAGTTCTTGTGGTTAATCTGTAGATATTTTAGCTTGTTTTGTTAACGTGCTCTTTGTTTGCTTGTTTGCCACCAATGTCAGAGAAAGTCACACGGGTGCAATGTTGTGTTTGCCTTTTTTAAGATGCCAGGAGAAACTGCCTCTACCTGCAAGAAAGGCGCACGATGGCACTTGGGGATAGGAGTCCTCCGACGGCACAGGGTGAGTGCGGATTTTACTCCTCTTTTACACTCAAGAATCAAGTAACTACACGCGCGATTTTTGTCCGCTGGTACCAGAATGGGAGAGAGCTCCATTCCCGCAGATCCCTGAGCGTGCTCTGCCTTTTTGGTCACAGCACAGAAATATTACGGGGGCTAGGCAAAATTCTCCTCCACCACTCATTTGGGGAGGAAATTTGGTCCTTTATCCATCTCTGCTATATGAAAGACGATTTTAGCATGGCGAGTATAGGCGGATTCCGTAATGAATTATTTCTAAAAATTCTGAGCCTGTCATTTGAGAAAAAGTTACAGGCTTATCGCACCTTTCGGGGTTGTGTAAAGAGTGCTAATATCCCTCAATTTCCAGGAAAGCGGCTAAATGCCAAAAATTTTGGGAGATCGAGCAGAGAGACCTTGCAAAGAGCCGTACTGAGCTGGGTTTTGCTTTGAGTGCTCCAGCGGAGAATATGTGCCCTTACAAGCGATCACGGCAGCGTTCGTGTCCGTGAGAGAGCTCTAGGCACTCTCCCTTTGTCTTCCCACTCCCCAAATTCCACGACTGTGTGCTGTATTTGTGGAGATTTACGTGCCGAAATCTCGGAATAGGGGCGGAAGTTTAAACGACTGATAAAACTGATGTGCTCAGCGTGCTCATCCTTTCGGGTGGGGGCAGGCACTCTGGCGCGTGGGCAGGACCCGGGATGGGGCCCTCCATGGACCGACTTGTTCTTCTTTTGCTGTCCTGATGCGGCGGAGGGGAAGAGCCACGGCTGGTGTCCCACCCGGCGATGACTTAGACCCCTTTGCTCCTGCCATTTTTGACTTCATGAAAATAATTAATCTTTTTAATATACAGCAAGTTGAGTTTTCAGCGACGCTGTGCTTGGGACACCTCAGAGCAGGGGGCAGCGGTACCGAGCGCCTGTCTCTTTCGCACCGCAGAAACCGACACCGGTGCAGGGAGACGAGCGCTCGCACACGCACAGCACACGCCGGCGGTGACTTGTGACAGATCCGCCGGCGTGTTGTGTTGCCCGGCGCAGACCTGTCCGGGGATGGCCCCGTGCGTGCCGCGGGGCACCGGTGGAGCTCCCCACTGCCTGCGCTGCGGAGAGCGGCATCCGCACNGGTAAAGCGGCGGCTTGCAGGCGGCGTGTGTACTCGCAGGGCCTGAGTCCGTGCCGCCTCCCTCCCCTCAGAAAGGAGGAAAGATCTGAAGTGTCCTTCTCCATACAGACTTAGCGTTGCGTTCTCCTAGCTGCCAACAGACAGATGTTGCCCTAAGGAAAGGCGTTTAAAGTCCTCTTCTCAAGAACTAGTCCAGGATGCTCCGATCCGGGAAAGGGATTGCTAAACTCACCTCTCGCTCCGCTGGAGCAAAACAAACCAGCGAAAACTTGAAAAACAATAATAAAGAAAATAATTAAACTGCCAAAATAAACAAATAACCAAAGCAACAACTAGCAACCTCCCCTCCTCCCCCTCTTCAATACCTTGTAACAGAATACAGTATCAGGCTAGCGAATTAGACTCAAAGCGAGCGGATTTGCTGCTCTCAATCGGGGAAATGAATGCAAAGTCCGTTTCAAAGAATTATCTCTAGGGAGTCCTCCAAGTGTATTTGGGGTTATCCGTGATTTGAGAGGAAAGACTAAACGGGAGGGAGTCTGAGAAAAGCTTGCCATTGTCACCCTACCCTAAGGTGAGTAAAGCATCCCTGTAAAGCTAGCTGCAAAGAACTGCTTAACCTAAGCCCGAGAGGTGAAACCTCTCCTCGCCCGGAGCTGCCTGACCAGGGAGCCTGAATTTCGAACTACAAAGGCGACACGAAGCCTGGGCTCTCTTGGGTCGATTTTTTTTTTCCCGCGGTGGGGAATTCAGAGCTCTTTACAAATGATTTCGCAGGGGCAGCTTTTACAGGAAAGTAGGAACACGTGAAAGGAGGTCTTCCCCTTCGGGGCACTCCCGGCAGCTGTCCCTTGACGGTGGCGGAGGAACAGGGTTTGCAGCGGCCGGCCGGCGGGGGAGACCTCGCCGAGCTCCCCATTAACTTGGAGGCCCTCCAAGCTAAGCGTTTGTCCTGCACTGTTCGTTAGTGGAAGGAAGAGAACCCCTCTCCGTCGCCTCTCGACCCCACGCCCTCACCTTGCTTGCTTTTACTCAGAAATTTTCTCATCTCAAATATTTAACATTAACTAGTCTGCTAAATTAATCATATCCAAGAGGAGACAAATACCTGCCAAAAAATCTGATCGAAGCCTGGTTGTAGAGGAAAAAGAGGAACTCTTTCTCAGCCTTAGAACACAACCAGAAAAAAAAGAAAAAAAAAGTTGTATTCTCATAAAAAATTATGCACAATCTCATCGTGAAGAGTGGCATGTTCCAAAAGGATGCAATAATTTCATAAATTAAATGCGGGTAATATTCATTGTTCACCAAACTGTTCTTTTGAATCAAAAACCTTGGTGATGTTGTAAGTTGCGTTTCACATCTTTTTATTCCCCTTGCAGGCCCAAACGCTCCTTCATTCCCGCATCAATATATTTTCTAATGGGGATGATGGCTTCGATCAGACTTTTCACTAGACCCGAACAAAACGAAGCTGGGTCAGATTATTAGAGAGGTCTATGGCGGGGTATGGTTAAGCACATCACATAATCGTTTTCATATTTAATGCTATGGCTCATAGGCAACTTCACAACATGCTGGTGATAAGTAAATCTCCTTTTAGACTTCTGAACTGCACTTCTGATGGTGAGTGCATCTAGAGGACTCTAAATGCAGTCTAGGTTTTGCACCACACTTGCAGTGGTACAAAATGGCAAGGGTATTTTTATTAGTGTATAGTATACACACACTCATATGGGTTTATAAGAAAACAGATGAGAATTCTGCAAATAAAAATGGCAATGTTGCTTTATCAATGAACTTTTCCCTCTATATTTATCTTTCTATAGCTATACATATATTTGTGTATACACGTGTGTGTATATGCATGCATATATTTGTCCAATCTTTTCTGACTGTGAAGGTGTCATCTAGCACTCATAAGAAAAGGCAGTTCTTTTCTTGCTTGCTTGTTTATTCTGTTTGAGCAAAGTTGTTTGTTTTGCTGGGAAGCGTAAGTTATGTCATCACTGTCATTTGCATTTAGGTGGAAGGGTAGGACTTATTACCTCTATTTTTATTACTAAATCAGTGAAGGTAAAAGTACTAATAATTAAATACAGATCTCTGATTGCAGGTTGGAACAGCAAAATCGATTGTCTCTTCATCAATAAGACAAGTGTTGAGTAGCTTGCTATTGATTAGTATGTGCATTTATGCAGATCTTTAGGTATTTGCTTACATATTTCGGGTTCTTTGTCTGCTAATTATTATACCAGATTTGTTTGAAAGAAAGAGCTTAGACTGGGAAACACACTTGACAGATCCATTCTTAGCTAACCTGATAGTGGATTATTGCAATCCAATAAGTTTAACAAATTACTTATACGTGCTTGCCTTTCGAGCAATTAGGAAACCGTTTCAGATTAAAATCCCTTGTTGCATTCGGGGTCGGTTCATTTAAATAAAGGGGCATTATGTTTAGATATGTTCCAAATGAAAAATGGGTTTCTGGATCCGCAGAGGCTGAACAGGAGTTGATGTGTGCTTCGCCTTCCGGGCCCTTGGCTTCCTTTGTAAGTGTAAAACACCTTCCCAGCAACAGAGTGGCCCCTGGGGTTTCCTCAAAGATGGAATGTAAGGATTGGAGGTAATCTGAATATCGAAATCAGGAATCGATATATTAAAAGAAAAAAGCCTACCAAACCAAACCAAACAAAACAGAAGGATTGGCATCCAAATATCAGAGTGCTCAAAGCAGGCGGTATTTTGTCTTGCTTTTTTTTGCCTAATGATTTAATCAGTCCAAAAGGAATCGCCCTAGCCTCTCTGCTAAAAGGCCTATTTTCCAGCCATCCCCTCTCAGGACCCCAGAAGGCTGACATTTTGATCTATTTTTTTAACACGCTTTTCCAGCCGACACCAGCATTTTCTTTCGCAGCCGTTCCGGGGAGGGCTCTGCTTTATCAGTATCTTCCCCGCTCCGCTTCGACTGTGCCGACACAGGCACCTCGGCGGCGGGGAGCGACCTCGGGATCGGGGCTAGCTGGCGGGGGCCGGTGAGAGAGCCAGGTGCAGGGAGGGAAGGCCGCCTCCGCAGGGCCCACGCCGGCCGCGCTGCCCCGCGGGGCGCAGCCCCCGCCGCCCTGCCCGCNGATTTTTTTTCCTCCTTCTTTTACGTCCGGGAACTGCTGCTTTACAACCTGTAGAGATAAGACAGCCTCGCATCAGATGATCACAGAGATAAGTAATCTCTCCACTCGGCCAGTGGTATAGCTGACCGTATGCTCTTGAATCTTAGAGCTCTAAGTCTTTCCTGCGAATGAACGAGAAAACACTCGACAGGTCGTGAATAATCGTTTTAATGAGTGTGTAAAAGCGTGCGACGGGGTGCACGGAGCTGTCGGGTTAAACAAACAACTTGTACCCTGACGAAATCCGATTGTTAAAGTGCAAAGTGGTGTCAGTCCAATTTCCATCCCAGTTCTAAAAACCACAGATCTAAGTCGCGGGAGTCCAATTTTCCCCATTAAGAAAAATAACAATATTTTCTGAACGTAAGTGCGATCGTCCCTAATGTTAGCCTTTGGCGAAAAAAGACCAGTTACATATCAGAGGTACCAAAGCTATTTTTATTATTTTTTGCCATTTTAAAGACGATAGTTAAAAAGTGTGTATTTGACATTTTCCTAGATATTATCAGATCAATGCGGTAAATATTTTCCTTTTTGTGTGTGTCCGTCGCCTCCCTCTCCGTCTGTTTTTTTTTTTTTTTTCACAGATCACTGGAGGCAAACATCGAATTAATTGGATCTCAATGACTGAGGTTGGTAACTTTGTACTGAACTAAGGTTATCTATGTCATAGTGTTCAGGTGTTTACAAGACATTTCAGGAGTTTCTAGAAAAGGTAAATCGTGACAATACATACAATAAAATTAAAAGTTACAGTATTGTATACGCCAAATCCAAGTTATATTACCCCTGTGCAGGGAGGTAACATTCTAGAGGTCTGTAATAATCTATCTAGAGATTATAAATTCGACGAAAAAAATTGAGGTTTTTTGTTTTGTTTTGTTTTGTTTTTAAAGCCTGTCATGGGAATAGCCAGGTCTGTTTCCTGTACAACTAGAGGGCCTTCCTTGCACTATTTTATAAAGGCAAATACCACGCTTCTAAGTCCATTGATTATTTTTTCAAGGTTAGTAATGACGCATATTCCTAATGTTTATTGTTGCTAAAGACTTTCAGACCGACTGCAGGTCTAGCACTTTCGATGAAGAGTCACTTTCAGATGTGTCCTCCCTTTCTTTGGAAATACCAGCTTGAGCAAAGTGAGGTGAGGCAAGGCAACCCCAGCTGGAAACCAAGACTTTTTAAAGTTTCTCCGCTCTTCCGATTAATACTACATTTTTAAAAAATAATATGACATTGGAAAATGAACTATATGACAAGATGTATTACTGGGCTAGAGACATAATGGGGACCCAATGCAGTGGCATGAATGTGAAATATACTGTTTGATACTTGTGGAAGTCGAATCTGGCCATTCATGGACTAGATAGGACTGTCCATATGGCTTTGGTCTCAAACTGATTTTCAGTGTTCATAGCATTTTTAGTTAAAAGATAGTTTCTGGGTTTGGTTTGGGGTTGGGTGTTTGGGTCTAGTTTTTTGTTTTGTTCTGATTTTGATTTTTTGGTGGGTTTTTGGGTTTTGGTTTGGAATTTTTTTGGTGTATGGTGGGGGGTTTTTTGGGGTTTTTTTTGTTTTTTTGTTTTTTTTTTTGTTTTGGTTTGGTTTTTGGTTTTTTTGTTGGTTGGTTGGTTTTGGGCTTTTTTTCCTCACAGTTTTGTGTTGCACTTAAGGGATGATGTAGACATTGAGAACAGATAGCAGCGAATTTCGTGTTCCTAAGCATGGTAGAATTGTCTTTGTATACCTTCCTCTGAGACCGGTGATAGAAAGCAAAGAGAGAAACAAGTAAAGAGAGGGAGAGAGGGGAAGGAGGGGAAAAAAGACATCTCAGCCCCGCTGGATTAGGTAGCAGATCTATATCTAATGAACCATATGATCATATAACAGTATTTAACAGGCATCTGACGAATGTTCTGGGCATTTTCAAACATGGATTTGTTCAGACTGTATGACTTGAAACACATCGTTGCCCGGGCCAGTGTGAACGCTGGAGACTCAAAACCAAAATATGCCCACTTGTTTTCTTTAACTCCCTACGTGAGAAGAAAAGGGACATAGGTTCAATCCCACGGAGGAAAGAGAGAGGGGAATGAAAGCCAAAGCACAAGGACATATGCCTTCTGAGCACAACAGGACAGAAATCTGCACCCTGAGAGCGAGGGAACGTTTCTCATCCCCCTGAAAGGCTAATGCCCTCCTCCTGCAACTGCAATTTCCTTTGCAACAAAACGGTGCATAAAATGGGCACGGTGGATAGTAAAGACCTATCAGCTTCCTGCTGTAGTTCTAATAAATAGAATTCTAAATGTTTAAAACACTCTATCTGTCACATTCACAAGATAGGTACTGTAAATTCCTGTTGAAGATATACAAACAGAGATCCAAGAGGTTGCCTCTGTTTTTGTATCTCTCTCTCACAAGAAATGCACTATCAAAACATTAATTATATTTGAAAGGGAACAGATTATTTGTTTGAGAAAGAATTACATTCTCGAATTTATATTCCACGCAGACCTCTCCTCCTGTCTGCTGAGAGGGTTGAACTGTAAATCTGTCTCAAATTATTTACCCCTAAAATGTAAGTAGGTGTGTCACATTAAAGTAGTAGAGAGATAGGAGATAATCTGTAGGTGCTTTTAGACACCTCTGTGGGATGGGTCGTTAGGGAATGTCGAAATGAACACGAAATTGCAAATCTAACATGTGAAGAACATACACGCTTATTCTTTGACAATGAAAATACAAACATGCGTAGACACGCAGAGTTGAACCTAGTTAGTTATTAAACACGGTGACTCATGGGAGTTTGGGCCCTCAGCTCCTTTTTGTTTAGCTGGTTTTGCTTCGGTGTTTTTGTTTTTTTGTTTTTTTGGGGTTTTTTTTGGGTTTTGTTGTTGTTGTTGTTGTTGTTGTTGTTGTTGTGTTTTGTTTTGTTTTGTTTTGTTTTAATGCTTTAATGGACATCTCGTGGTAGCCGATAATTGAAAAGCAACTAACCGTGTGATGAGTCATCACTTAAGTGATGAGCAATCTCTTAAAAATTGTACCTTCTTTCATGCTTTTAAAAAATACTAATAAAAGGGTTAAATAGAGGCCCTCATACCTTTACCTTTCTGTTGAGTAAAACAGTGATTTAGTAGTACTTTATTAGGAGCTCTTGAAGAACTCTCCCCGATGCCTGCTTTTTCTACTCTCCGCTAGTCAGACCTTCAGCATTTCCTAACCTACCTTCAGACACCGCTCAGCAGCATCAGTCCCCAGCATTGCAAGTTTTTTGGCAGGAACTGATGTGAACAGCCCGGTTAGAAAGTTTTTTGGTGCTGTCGTGTCATGCTTGGAGAAATTCGTCATTGAATCAGTGCCCTTAACTTGGGACCCGGGGAAGATGCTTTCGCACCAGGTTCTGCAGAGCTGAGCCCTTTTCTCTATTCCTGTGTTTCTTGAGGCCTGGGAAACCCAAGCCATGGGGCCTGAAGGGCGGTCGCAGGGAGCACGGGAAGGTGGGGGTGGGCGGACTTTTCTGCCTTGGATGTGCCTGGGATATTCTCTCTCCCTGATTAGGTATCTGTGGAGGAAGAAGGTGACGTGACGAGAAAAGCCTGACAGCCAAAGTGGGAACTGTCCGGGAGAAGGATCCGTGATGAATGAGGTCTGCGAAGTCATGATGCACAAGCAGCTCAGGACAGTGTGCTGGCATCAAATGCCGGTTTTTGTTCGCCAGAACCAAAAAGAAAAATGGAGGGGAGAGGGGGGGTGAAGGCGG
>VZRS01004381.1:27092-75412 GCA_013398055.1 Ifrita kowaldi
GGGGGGGGGGGGGGGGGTGGGAGAGGGGGATCCTGGGGAGGGGGTCAGTGAGGATTGGAAGTGAGAGATCGGAGAAGTTAGTGACTGTAGTGTCAGCATGAGTTCATCGTTTACTCGGGAGAAGGAGAAGCTGCGTTTGTCAAACGGGCTAGAGCCCTGACGAGAGGCAGAGGCGCCATCGGAGCGCTCCGAGATGCGGCTGCGAAATCCGGATCCCGACTGACTCGAGGGACAGTACTTTGCAAAATAATAGGTCCCCAAATCTTCCAGGCAGGTGTCCGAGGTTAAGTCAGGCTCTTCGATAATCGCCGACTCATCGTAGGGAGCAAATTCTGCCCCGAGGCAGGGGATAGGATGGGAAAGGCGGCTGCGAAGTCGGAGAGACATTAACACATAAACTAAAATCCTACTAAAATTGAAATCATTATTTAATTCCTGAAGTAATTTCGTGCAGAACTGGAGCTTCTTCCTCGGGTTTGGCGGGAAAGGCTGTGGTGGATGAGCCTGTAACTTCTTGAATTGTTTTTGACCGTGCACTGTATTGCCATAATGCCAATAAACGCTTTAAACGCGTCTTGCTAGCCGCCATCAGATGCTCCAGCCCCTCAGGCCCGGTCTAAACGAGATCTGGCCCTGTCCGTGACTGCTGAGTCGCTCCCTACCTTCGGGTGCTCTGGGAAAATGTGGCTGGGTGGGCCGGGGTCTGTTACACTGACATCTGGGTTTTCTTTCCTCGGAGGGGCCGGTCTTGGCTTGCAAGGGGTCGCAGAGGCAAGGGCTCGCTCCGTGTCAGCGGGTTCAGGATTTCAGGACTTTGAGTTTAGCGGCCGGAGACAAGCCTGCCTGATTTTTGCCGGACTTAGCGTCTGCCTACGAGGAGACACAGCTCTCCCAGGCACGGATTCCCTGGTGGGTAGCATGGCCCATATCGCTCACCCTTTTAGTAAATGCCAGCAGATGGATGCAATTAAACCTCGGCGGTGCTCCGTGGCCGGACACCGATCCAGGGTGTGAGAGGGCTGGCCATTATGCAGTGCCTATGGGCTGGTTTTCACCGCCGACAGCTCTAACAGGGAGGTGGAACGAAACATGGGTGCTACCAACTTTCCCGTCCCACGGCAGCAACGCGAGCACGGCAGGACCCCAAAGGCTCATGAGAGAAAAAGCCAGAAAAAACCAACAACAGCAAAAAAAGCAGTACACACGTATTGGGAGAATTCAAATATCTATGTAATGTTATTAAAAATAATAAAATCCCGGCAAAACAACGGCTCTCTTATANCTCCATCCCGTCATCAGGCGTGCAGAAGGGGAAGGTAATACATCTGATCTCCCGCCGTAAAGAGGGGAGAGAGAGAATGCTGTGAGCTCCAGGGCTCTTTCAGACACTTCAGAGATTAATGGGGGAGGGGAAGGGCCTAGGAAGGATAGATGCACTGGAAACGGTAAAATAAAAATATGACGTGAAGATATATTTACTGTCAGCTCAGAGCCAAAACATTTATGCTCCCACGCCTTTTTTTTTCTTTTTTTNGGGGATCCTGGGGAGGGGGTCAGTGAGGATTGGAAGTGAGAGATCGGAGAAGTTAGTGACTGTAGTGTCAGCATGAGTTCATCGTTTACTCGGGAGAAGGAGAAGCTGCGTTTGTCAAACGGGCTAGAGCCCTGACGAGAGGCAGAGGCGCCATCGGAGCGCTCCGAGATGCGGCTGCGAAATCCGGATCCCGACTGACTCGAGGGACAGTACTTTGCAAAATAATAGGTCCCCAAATCTTCCAGGCAGGTGTCCGAGGTTAAGTCAGGCTCTTCGATAATCGCCGACTCATCGTAGGGAGCAAATTCTGCCCCGAGGCAGGGGATAGGATGGGAAAGGCGGCTGCGAAGTCGGAGAGACATTAACACATAAACTAAAATCCTACTAAAATTGAAATCATTATTTAATTCCTGAAGTAATTTCGTGCAGAACTGGAGCTTCTTCCTCGGGTTTGGCGGGAAAGGCTGTGGTGGATGAGCCTGTAACTTCTTGAATTGTTTTTGACCGTGCACTGTATTGCCATAATGCCAATAAACGCTTTAAACGCGTCTTGCTAGCCGCCATCAGATGCTCCAGCCCCTCAGGCCCGGTCTAAACGAGATCTGGCCCTGTCCGTGACTGCTGAGTCGCTCCCTACCTTCGGGTGCTCTGGGAAAATGTGGCTGGGTGGGCCGGGGTCTGTTACACTGACATCTGGGTTTTCTTTCCTCGGAGGGGCCGGTCTTGGCTTGCAAGGGGTCGCAGAGGCAAGGGCTCGCTCCGTGTCAGCGGGTTCAGGATTTCAGGACTTTGAGTTTAGCGGCCGGAGACAAGCCTGCCTGATTTTTGCCGGACTTAGCGTCTGCCTACGAGGAGACACAGCTCTCCCAGGCACGGATTCCCTGGTGGGTAGCATGGCCCATATCGCTCACCCTTTTAGTAAATGCCAGCAGATGGATGCAATTAAACCTCGGCGGTGCTCCGTGGCCGGACACCGATCCAGGGCGTGAGAGGGCTGGCCATTATGCAGTGCCTATGGGCTGGTTTTCACCGCCGACAGCTCTAACAGGGAGGTGGAACGAAACATGGGTGCTACCAACTTTCCCGTCCCACGGCAGCAACGCGAGCACGGCAGGACCCCAAAGGCTCATGAGAGAAAAAGCCAGAAAAAACCAACAACAGCAAAAAAAGCAGTACACACGTATTGGGAGAATTCAAATATCTATGTAATGTTATTAAAAATAATAAAATCCCGGCAAAACAACGGCTCTCTTATAAAGGAAATCTGAGGAGCGCAGCGAGCTAAGTGAAAGCTCTGTTTTCAAGGCAAGGCAGGATTAGTTCGCTGCACATAATAGCCAGTGTGTAGGAATTGCAAATGAACATCACCAGCAGTGCTGGAGTTACCCTTCTTAAATTAATATCGAGCTGGCTTCCCTGCACAACCTGCAAATAACAGACATTTCTCAGCTTTCGAGGGGAATAAAGATTGAAATAAACCTATATTTATATTTTCCCCTAGTTTAATCCAAGAAACTCCTTTCCCGGGGTAGGCAGTCAGCAGTGGAGGAATGTGGAGTAACGCCCCTCACGACCTGTTTTGCGGGTTAAAAAACCCATCAACAAAGCAGCACCAAAGCCCCGAACGGTGCCCGACGCCCGCACAGACAGGGTAAGCACCATCTCCGGCTCAGCGGCGGCGGGCTCCGCTGCCTGAGCCGGCCCCGCCGCGGGGAAGCTCCGCGCCGGCAGCGGGGCCGGGCGCCGCTGCCCTGCCCGGGGTTCGCCCNATGCATTTTAATTATTTTAGGAAAATAAGCAAGAAGGCTCTTTTTCAGAGTCTAAATAAATAGCAGAGTGTTCTGTGCTGATGATGTCTCTGGCTTGTGATGGCCTCATCTATCCAGCCACTACTGTGAGCTCTGAAAACCTGGGAAGAATGGGGTGTTACTGGCAATTTCTGAAAGGAACTACCCATTATTTTTAGGGTTTCTTGAAACAGAAAATGCAAAAGATTTTCTGATTGTCTGAGAGGTGAAAAAGGGACCAATATTTTCCTAAAGCTTCAGCTCAGTATTGTTTAGGCCTTATGTGAAGAGCAATTTTCCTTATTTTTCAAATAGTTATTTCAACTCCTTGAAAGTAGTGGGAAAAAGGTACACGTTGCCCTAAGAGAGAAGGCGCTGGATGCCTTGCAGTCTCTGGGATCAGCTTGGTGATTTTTTTTCTCCCCAGTCCCCTGTCCCTCACCAATCCCCGACTTTGATCTAAACCCTGACAACTTTCTTCCTTCATATGTGCCCCTAATCTTCCAGAGATTGCACAGGCATTCCTAAAGGAGATTGATACTCAGAAGAGTCACTTTTTGTTTTGGGGAGAGGGGAGGAGGATAACATTACTTCACCTAGAAGTAGTCCCTATTTGATTGTAATCAGCAAAAAACCCCAAAACTCAAAACCCACCCCCCAAATCCCAAACAAAAAACCAAGCAAACCAAAACAAACCCCAAAGCAAGTGAGAACACAGCAAAAGAGAGCATCTTTAGGTTCACACTTAAAGAAAATAATGAATCAGTGCAGTACACTTTTAGGGAACACTAAACCACACACACAAGCAGCAGAAAATATTAGTCATAATCTCCCTGTTTAAAAAAATCGAATTGGTGATGGGTTTCAGTTCTCTGCAGGAAAACCTAAAATATTTATGACCATCAGGGCTTATTCCACAGCTTTCTTTTCAAACAGGATATCTTTTCTCATCTTTAGTAAAGATTTTCATAATGTTTCTCATGCTCCTCTCCTCTATGCTAACTTCCTTTTAGGGTAAATTCTGTCACTCAAACATATCCAGTTCCTGTCAGCTCAAATGAACTCAGTGAAAAGTTCAGAGTACCTACAGGCAAACTCCTTTCTTTCTCTTCATGTTGTGTTTGTATTGCATCTTCAAGATTCATCTATGGAAAGCCCAGAGTCGTGATTTTGGAGTCAGTGCCACCAGTCTGAGTGGTGCAGAAACTGTAAAAAAAGTGGAGAGCTAGAAAAGTCACGTGTTTTTTGGTTCCTGATTCAAACAGAACAGCAGCATCAGCAACATTAAGACTCTATCAAGAAAAAAAAGATAGAATGAAGAAGAAATAAAGCCTAATAGCAGTGAAGGAAAGCAAGTAGAAGTGTTTTGCAGAACAAAATGGTACTACTGATTTCCAGCCTACATGATTCCTACCCCAAAGAGGGATCAGACCACAGCTTACAGTACCCAGAAAGGTGACAAGAGAAAATAGCATAGGTCTATGGGTGTCTGATCAGTATGTTTTGCATGTGAATCCACCTTTGTTAATGTCTCTAAGAGTTTTTTGACACATGCCCTTACAAGCAAAGCAGAAAAGTGCTCGATGCCTTGTTTTCATGTAGATCCTAAGGATATCCAGACTTTCACTGCCCACCATGATTCCACCATGATCCCCATGGAAACTATGAAATAGTGTTGTTGGTTTACAAGAAGAAACTTGGGCATCAGAACTTGTGTAAGCAGGTGTGTACAAGTAAGCATGTGTGAGGCCTAGCTACCTTATTGCCTCCAAAGAACTACCTCACTGTATCTTCCTACAACACAGTAGAATTCCTGACACTTCCATTTTCGCTCCTGTTCTGCCAGAGTCCATCGAATCTTTGCCTCCTTACCTGATGACCCTGAAATATCACTGGAAGAAACAGACTGACAATAAAAAGCTGTAAAAAACCTAGGTTTAAATGCCGTTGAAATGATCCTCATTGATGGAGACTGGTGGAAAACATTTTTAAGATTCTTTACATAAATGTTGGATGCCCCACGGATCTAATCATTCAATTCCAAATTTGCAAAAAAACCCCCAGAGAATAAGGTAATCTGAGAAACGTCCTTTCATTGAAAGGAAATAGATGAACTAACATTTTTCCTCTGTAAATTTTTAAAATTGATACTTTCACAAAAACACAAGCCATACTACCTTGGTATGCTCGTGTAAAAAATCAAATACTTCAGATTTTTTGGTGGAGCTGAAGCTGAAAAAGAAGCATCAAAACCAATGTTGACAATGCTGAACAATGTTGATTTACAGTGTTAGCATTACACTTCAGAAATAATATAGTACTGCCAAGAAAAGGAGTTTTTCAACCTTCTTTTAGGTCTATTGATTGGGAGTGACTTTGAAACTTCCTTCTGGCACCTAGAATTCATTCACTACTATTGAAAATCTGCTTGATGTTTGGAGGAGCTAAAAATCTCACAATTAATTAATTAACTAGTAATGAACTGGTAGGAACTGCATAAATTACTGAAGTCACAAGACAAAAGATCTGTTTCTTTTTAAGATGTTCATCTAGTATTGAAATATCACAAAAAGCACTGCTCCATTTGCTCATACCTACCTTCATGAAAATAATCCTCAAATCCGGATACATGTATTTGGGTTTTATTTGTTAGGGATGGGAACTTTTCACCAATTCTATTATTTGTTTTGGTTATTTGCTCATTGATAACAAGTCTTCTGGGGCAGTTTTTGCAAGACACTTGAACTCAGCACCTTGTAGGAATTTCCAATATTCTCTGGATAGATTATGTGCCCAGTGGGAGCTGGTTTTATGTACTGATTAAGAAATACGCTTAAATAACTTGGCCAATGATTTAGAGAATGTTCTGTATAACTGTGCATTTTTCCATAAGTGGGACCACCCTCCATGCCATGCAGGGACTTGAGTTCCACACATGCAGTGTGGAACAGGAAGCCTGGCATAAGAATCTATGACACTCCTGTACACAGAAAGAGGAAGAAAAGCTGATCCTGATATGTGGCAGTCCTGTAAGAAATATACTTTTTGAGGATGGGGAAGATGATCCTGGTTTACTCCTCTGAATAAATAAAGCTGCTGCTGTCAGCATGTGGGTTCCATGCCAAGCCTGATCTCAGGCTTGTAGTTCTGCTTTTTTGCTCTGCTACTGGAAAGTGAGTTCCTCTGCTCAGAGACTGAGTGTGAAGGACCAGCCATGCTGAGGCCGATTCTGTCAGAACATGGGCCTGAATTAGCTTTCACAGATACTTCAGAAGCCATGTGTCAGGCTAGAGTTTCCAATGCTGAGTTTTACCAATGCTTTTCTTCATGAAGGCATGATTAGGAAAGGACAATTGGAATACTGAAAATCCAGAGTACTGCAGAATGTTGCAGCCCAGAAAGCCAACCATTTCAAAGCTCCTAAAGCAGAATGAAAAGGTTGAGGGAAGTGATTCTGCCCCTCTACTCTGCTTTGATGAGACCTCACCTTGAGTATTGCATCCATCCCTGGGGTCCCCAGTCCAAGAAAGACATTGACCTCCAGGAGTGAGTTCAGAGGACCGCCAGCAAGATGATTAGAGGGATGGAGCACCTCTCCTACGAGGAAAGGCTGAGAGAATTTGGTTTTTTCAGCCTGGAAAAGAGAAGGGTTCAGGGTGACCTAATTGCAGCCTTCTGGTACCTGAAGAGAGCCTAAAAGAAAACTGGAGAGGGAGTTTTTACAAGAGCATGTAGTGACAGAACAAGGGAGAATGGTTTTAAACTGAAAGAGATTAGGGTCCCTTTGAACCCAAACCTTCTATGATTCTGTGAAGTCCTAAATAAACAACGAATTGCAACGAATGACTGCTGAAAAGATAGTGTGTCTTAAGAACAAGGCAACAAAGAGGAATTCACCATTGCTGATCTTGCAAATAGGGACCAGAGACCGTGACATGGCAGCACTCCTTCACTGAGGAATCCCAGACGTGCAGGAGACAACATTTGCTTTTATTTCAGGTTTTCATGTTTCACATGGTCAGTTCACATGGTGAACTTCTCTTCTGGATCTGTAAGTATCAAATATATTTATATGCAATTCATCTATGAGTGCTCTAATTGGACTGAGATTTTTCACTCCAAATCCAAACTCCAGTTGCAGGTTGAAGGTTCACACTTAAAAGTGGAAAATCAAAGACCTGATATGTCATTCTAAGAGTTATTTTCAAGTGCACAAAATACTACTGACAAAATGGACAAAGAAGCATCTCTGCCCTGGACTTGCATAAATGTGGCTTGGATGGTCTGCTTTAGGCTGCTGCATATTTTAAACACTAAACTAGGAGAAGAAGCTTCCAATTTAATAAAAAGTGATTTGAAAGTTGCTAAGCAACTTCTAGAAATCTTGCTTTTTAAGAAGTCCATTTGTTTGTTTAATTTCAGGAAAAGGTTGCATGTTATTATCTAAGTTGCATAAATCAAAAGAGAAATGCAAAAAGAAAATGTAATAGGATATTGTGTTTGCTTTTTGTCTTTTGCAATTAAAACTCTTTTAATTGTCTTGTGAGTTTTCATCAAGTGTTCAACAAATGTTATTTATGTATAAAACTTCAACAGTTTATTGACTATGCAAGAACCAAAAGAAAAAAATTAAACAGGTTTGTCATATGGTATGTGTTTATCTTAACCTTTCTTCTTCAAAAATCTTATCTACTAAGTTCTTTTATCAGACACTAATTATATTCCCTCTGAAAAGAATTTCTCCAACACCCTTCAGTGCCTACACCCTTTAATCATATCTCATTACATCTACCTAATCCATCTCTTTTTCGCATTGCCAGGGCTCATTAATAGTTTTAAAAGCCAGTCCTGGATATTATCTTTCCATTCTATAGAAATATAAATAATACCAATGCTGTTTTATTCCTAGATTTCATAGTCATTTGTAATTAGATTAAAAATTATTTGACAATATTGAGATTTCCTCTGAAATAACTCTAAAATATGTGATAGAACAGCAGTAGAATCTTATAAGTCTTTTCCTGAACAGTGGTTTTTATAAGATATTTTAACAGCGGATCAATGACCACTTTGAAAGGAAGCGATCCTTGACTAAAATTTAGCAGATATTGTGCTCAACAGATATTTTATAGGTGAGGAATGTATCGCCTTGTAAACAATGTGGGTAATCCAAATGATTTCTACATGATTGTGAAAGAATAAAGAAAAAGAAATTATGAGGCTGACAAATGGCCTTCCATTACTTCTTTGCTCTGTGCATGCCTTGCATCAACGCAGTTTGAAAAGCTTACATAAAATGTCTCCAGTATAGTATCAGCTAAAGGGAATTGATTGACGCAGAATGAATAATTGGTGTCAAATTTTGTTGCTTTTTTTTTTATGTTCTCCAATTGTCTGCAAACAGGCTACAAAATTCTCTACTGCTGTTACACTTCAAAATTATTTGTAAATCACTTCAGTGGGTAATCCTCAATCTATAGACACTCCTGTTTGTTGTGAATTTTGACAACTTGTAATCTACATTTTATTAGTTAATTAAGTAACCTATGTGAATTTTTGCTTATATTTTCAGGATAGATAGGTCTACATTAGGCTAGCCTGCCTCAGCTGAAAATCTGAGTAGAGATCCAGTTAATTACCAGAAGTTAACATGTCATGATGATGGCTTTGAGGTAAAACCAGTTGCCAAATTTCAGCTAGGAAGATTGTTTTCTCCCAGATCTGATTAGAGGAACCACTAAGAGGTTATTTTTGTCTCCTTTTGTAATGAATAATATTACTGTGTTCTATGGATTATCTGGCAGTTTTATTCAACATATTGCAATCATAATTTCAAGAACCTGTGACATTTGTTCTCAACCTCTGACACATCTTAATCCTAGCTTTTGACTAAATTCTAAATTAAGTCATCACCATGATTTGGGAAGTGATTATTTGTTGTTTGTTTGATTGTTTGTTTTTTTAAGAACCATGGACACAGAGCATACATCCATTCACACTGGATTCCTCAGAGGTAGGAAAAGCAAGCATGGCTTCCTGAATTTCAGGAAACTTGAGTTGACCAAGGCAATTTCATATAACTGTTGCATCTATTTAATGCCTAACCATGGCTATAGGGAAGCCTTATGGATCCTTTCATTTCCATCTTCTTACCCAGCAATGGAAAATTCAGAATTTATATTTTACTGTGAAACTAAAACATGATTTCAGGCAATACAACTGATACGTCATACAAATACATTCAGAATAACTGACGTTATCAAAAAAGCAATTGAGTATAATCCACAGTGTTATCTGTATATATGGTACTGGTTTGCTATGTTTGTAATTACTGCTTCTTTTCACTGAGGAGCTCATTTAAGTAGGTCAACACAACATATGAAAAAAATTGTAGATACAAAAGTTACAGTCAACTGAAACTTGCTTTTGGAACTACTGATGAATTCAAGCTGAAAAATATTTTTGTAAGTATTCCTTATTGCAGAACTACTGTGTTGTTTTCGGGAAGCAAACAGAAAATGTCATACCTTCAGTAAACCTAAGGACAATGTATTATTTCCCAATCTGTGAAAATACGTATGGTTTAAGATGTCTTTTTGTTTCACATTGAAAATGAAACAAAACTCTTTGGAACACTTTTATGTAAAAAAATTGCATACATCTGTTTTGGGAACAAATAATTTTTTTTGTTGTTTGTGTATATTTCTCTTTCCAATCCTTTGTTTCACTCTCTCATTAGGAAATTACTAAATTGACAAGCCAGGATATTTAGAACATTTCCATTGTAAACATCATTAAATCTGACACATTTTTGTGGAACATTTTGGCTTCAATGGAAAGATATATTTAGATGAGAAAAAAGTCAAATAAAGTATAACTGGTTATAAATCCAGTCAAACTGATATTCACATTCAAATTTGAACAAACATTCACATGATATTTTTTCCAAAGATTCTTCAGACCAAATAATTTGAGTAGACCTGAGTAATGCCAACAGCTCTCTTCACAAGTATCTTGCTGTAAGATGGTTTTGGGCTTCACAGGAAACAGGAAACTGGGGATGTTTCCAGTGTACTCTCTTGTCCATTCAGTCTCTGCCACTGGATTCACTGTATTACGGTCACATCAGTGTCTATATTCAAGTGCTATTATCGAAGTTTACTAGGGATAGAATTCCTTCACAGTCCCCATTGATGCTTTCCTTTCATTAGCTATCTGTTATGTTTTTTGGTTTTGATAAAGCTATGCCTCATGTCAGCACTCTGTTTCAAAAAAATGGAAAGTAGTGGATTTTTTTCTTCTAGTCCTGCTTTGGTAATTGTTTGACAGGGCTCAGAATCTAGCACTGACTAGATTTTATTGTGTCCAGTAGGATTGTTTAATGGCCACAGGATTGCTAAAGACACCATTATCTTCAGAAATCAGGGTAGAGTGTTTACAGTTAGTTTTCCATTTGCTTAACTGTAAGTGTGGGACACAGAAAATGGCTAATGCAGGAATAATAAATTATTTGGAAACCCTGTCTTTCTAAAATAAGCCATTTTTTGGCAATGAAAGTCTGTGTTAAGTAAACGAAAATTCTGACCTGTCACGAGGAACCCTTATATATTCCAGTAGAGAGCATCTTACCCTCTTCACAATTAGAAATCACAGACAATTCCTGCCTTTAGGAGAGCATGCTCTACTAATATGAATGGAATCTTGAATTAATGAAACACTCCTTATATGCAATTTTTGTAATTTCAGAATGATCGGATTTTGGTTTAGACATCAGTATTTCTAAAGGATAGCATAAAACATTAGAACCCAAGCAGTAATCTGATTGTTAAATCCAAGATAAAAGCTGAAGTTATAATGTTGTGCCAAAGATCTGATTGCACAGTCGTTCAGTATTTAGGAGGGTTAAGAAGGCATTCTACTTTCACATGACCATTTGCCTACTTGCTCTTCAGACACAGGATGAATCAGCACAGGGACTTGAAAAATGGAGTTGTCAGATTTGTGAGTGCTTCAGATTACCAAGTATTATGTCCATCTTCATTATCAACATCTATTTTAATATAACAAAGTTATTGGACTTTAGGGCACAGGTTGCAACAGATATAGAATTGTCATGTTTCTTGGAAAGGACATTCGCTCAGATGCAAACTAACATTTGGAATGACATATTTTGGTTTATTTGGATTGAAGTAAAGAGGAGGGATGAAGTAAAGGGATGGAAATTATGGTGGTAGAAGTAGAGTCATTAGTTTAAAGTATAGCTTGAATCAGCAAAGCATTTTACAGATTTAATGGAAGGAATTTCTAACTAGAAAGATACATTGCAGTGAAATATCAGAAGTCTGCCATGAAGAGTTTGGCTGTAAGTTTTGTTGTCTTTTCAATCCCATGCAAGCCAATTGTTTTCATTTATCTGTTTAATTCTGAGTGTCTGCTCAGATCTGTACAGAAACAGAGTAATAAAGTCTACTCGCCTTTTTCTTCAACAAACTTCACAGCAGATATTAGCAAATGTGAATAGTTGCTTTTGATTTCTTTATATCCTTTGTAGAATGATGAATCTTGATGAGATATGTCATGGAAGACTCTAAGGAAATCATCTATTATCAGGAAAATGAAAAATTCATCTTTGTTAACCCATGTATATTTTTCCTCCCAAGTAAATTAACAATTCAAAATCTTGCACTAAACTTCATTAATTTTCTTCATGAATAATTCCACTTACATCTCAGCAATTTCTGTGTGAGAGGGTGAGAAGACTTGTCCTTTTATATTACACTTGCTTGTATAAACATAAATAAATCAGAAGGAACTAGTCTACTGTCCACATTTGACAAAGGAACATAATACTCTTGATGCATACTGAAGTTTTTTGGTTACTTGAACAATGTTCTTGTTCAGCTTAATTGTGACTGGGAATATTCTTAATGAGCATCCTACAAACTGCTATATATGTTGGATAATGATACACAGAACTGATATAATATCCTCAACTTAAATCCCTGAGGAGTCTCGTTCACTACAGTAGGAACAAAATAAGATTTTGTAAAATAAATTAAATACTCCAGTCTCAGACAGTCACATTTTTGCACTTTAGCATAAGCTTCATTGTAAGTCAGTAGTTAAGAAAAAAAAAAAATCACATCTTCAATGATCACAACTTGTCAGTGGTCATTACTTAACCCTTGGCTTAATTTCTAGTTACCATTAACCATCCCAAATACCAATACAAGTTTAGATATAGTTATTTGTCAAAACTGTTATCTGTTAATTTTTGTTCTTTGGTCATACACCAACTAAATAAGCAAGTGTTTTCTTTAGCACATGTAGTCATGTCATGGTGTAACTTTAAAGCTAATTAACATTCATTGGCAAGCCATTTAAGATTGTATGTAGGTTGACATAAAGACACTTTTTCCAAAAAGTTGTTATATTTCTTCCATGTTGCTGCATTGTGGATTTTGTGCTTAGCATCTGACATGTTTTCTCAACTGCTGCTTTTTATTGAAAACACGAAAGTACTCCGGGGAATGTGATAAAAGCAAAAATTCTATGATCTCTGCAAGGTAAATGACAGCATGAAATTTGTCACATCTGGATCAAAAATATTTCATCTATTTACCTGAATAAGCATATCTAAACATGGGTAATTAGGATTGTAATTCAGTATATGTTTCCTTTAACAGCTTCTCCATTTTCACTGATAATTTTGTTTGGCCATAAGCATTTAAATGATGTATGTCTTGCTTTTCTCTATTTCAAACAAATAAAAGATGATTTGAAAAAAACTTATTTTTTGCATCTCATCCCTTTTCCTATTAACACCTTGTAACTTATTTTCTCTTCATAAGAAATCATGATAATTTAAATTTTTTTATTTATATACATGTAGAAAATAACAGAAACTATTTTCGAGACAACAGAATAAAAACCAGCAGCAATGTTGATATTACTGAAACTTTAAAACCTTAAAATATAAACTCTTAAAACCTTAAAACTTTTAAAACTTTAAAATATTTTTTATTCAATGTAGGTGAAATTTTGCTCCTTACTCGCTCTGGTAAAGTCTCTTACATTAAATGAACATCATGTATGAACAAGCCATATGAGCTTTTGAATTGCTTCTGTGTCTAGCTACAAGAATTACCTTATAAAATATACCGCAGATTTGCTATCATGCATTTGTAGAAGCATAGTGTTTTAATTCAAAAGTACCAGTAAACATGTTAAAACTGTGGTTCATTTAAAACATGCTTCATCACAGAAATAAATTTTTGAAAGACTTTTATTTAACTGATTTAAATTTTTTAGCTAGCTTGTCATTTGAAGCAAGAGCTTTTACGGAGAGATACTTTTAAAGTTGCATTTATTTGCTTTGTTTTTCTGTGAAAATAGTTTTTTAATAATTGTAAAGACATTTTGTTTCAATTCTAGTCACATGTCATGCTTTGAAATTAAGATAATCATACCTCCTTGTTGAGCTGAAAATGTTTTCTTTAAATTTGGTCATAGGTCCTCCTGTTCAATTAATATAATCATAGCTTCTTCTGCTGCTGAAAATAAAGCAGTTGTTTAATTAAACATGCCAGTTGTTTGTAATATAATGTTACAGAAATACTTGTGTGAAAGAAAGGCTAAAGATTTATATCAAACATTTCAATCTGACAAGTAAATTACATTTCCTCTACCATAAAGAAAGGTAAGGCAGGAAAACAGTTGCAATATAAGAGTAACTAAGGTTGTTGCATTGAGGAAAAGCACACTTGTTCTCATTACTTGGAGATATGATAGTCATCAGTCTACAAAGGTGACCTTTTCCACTCTTGAGATTAAAGCAGAACATTTTACCTCCTTAAAATAGGGAAATGGACATTATTTTGAAATTTTAACTATATTTTAATAGCTAATCGGTCGGGACATGAGAGAAAAAGTGTGAGATTTTCAATTTAAAAAGTGAACAGAATGTACCTGAAGAATATCTGTACCAACATCTTTAATAAAAGCAAGCATTAAGTTTTCTTTAAGAGTTTAAAAAGGTCTTCTTATCCCCACTTGCTTTCCCAATCTCAAATTACGATACTGTGTGTCTAAGACCTAAAAGATGCAGGCTGCAGGAGTGGTCTCTCCAGTACTGAAGCTGGCATGAGTTGCAGCTTAACCACTCCTGCAGGCAGGTTTTCCCGTTGGAAGCTCTGGCGCTAGAAATGAAGCACTTCATGGTCTTCAGGATTTTATTGAAGGTGTCCAGTGGTTCTTTAAGCTGACCGTATGTTAATTTGATTTTTTTGAAATGTAAATGCATTTTTGAAGGGGAAAGGATTTTAACTGATCTTTGTTATCAGTGTGAGCAGTCAGAGCTTTTGATGTTTGCCTGTCTGAAATCAAAAAACATCTCTGATAATAAACGGATCATTTGAAGAGAAGGAGGCAACAGTATCAACCTGTCACATGAATCGTTTTCAAATCCTGAAAGACTACCGCAGTGTGCATTCATAAGCCAGCCCAGGCAAAATGTGTGGACTTGCGGTTGGTAACTGAAGAAAAAGAAAGCTTAGCTGCTTCCATCACGTAATCACTGCAATAGAATAATAAAAAAAAGTTAGCTGAAATGATGCTTTATGCCTACTCTCCAGCGTTCCATGGGCATGGGGGGCTTTTATTTATCCCTCGTGGGCCGCAAGAATGAAGATGGGTATGATTTTTGCAAGGGTGAAATAGGTTGTCTGTCAATTGGGTTTAGGCGACAGTCTGTCTGCAGGCCGTAAGATGATCTGCATAGTGCCAGAGGAAAGCAGGCAGAATTCCTGGCTTGCAAGCACAGATATTGATCTACCTTAGCCACCTAAACAATGCCTCACCTGTTTGCCTTGTCCATACCTTATTTTACGCAGTCTAATGCTTGTTTTGTTTGACTTTTCTTTTATTTCTGTGGATCTGAGCTTTGATACACTTTGGGGAGTACATAAACACAGTGTTGTACTTGAACATCACCATCCTGCAGAGTAATCTAGTGGCTCTGGACCACCCCTCCCTGCATGAGAACAGCAGTGTTATTGAAAATTATGAGTGAGCAACTAAGTAAGTAGGCCACATACACAAGTGTTTGATCTATCAGACTAGTGTCCAATGACATTGAATGTGAGATGCTACTAATTACTGCACTATGTACTCCCAGTTAAAATTTCTTAAATTGGAGCTACTAAAAGGATCTATTTTTATAATTATTTTTTTTTCAGCTGATGGTTACAAGATAAGCCACCACAGAGTTTAGAATCCTATCTACCTATTTTGAAAACAACTATGTCATTGTGTACTGTCTCAAGCAGGAATGAAATAGAAAACGGCATTCATTTTCCCAGTAAAGTATAACATAAATATTTTACCACCATTTATTATTAGTTTGCCATTTCCTGCTGACAGCAATTCCAACTTTGCCAGCAGGCACTGTGTCTCACAATCATATTGTGTTTGGAACAAATTAAGACAAACACAATTTCTTATAAAATAAATGAACAAAATTTGCAACAAAAACCTCTTCTGAAGCTAAATGAGCATTTCTTTTAAGTGCTGACACTTGGTATTATTTAATTTGCATACAGCACATTTCACTTTTACTGGAAAACAATGAAGTTAACGAAGAACTAAGTCATCTGTACTTTCAGGGATAATTGAACATTGCTCGATTTAGAACTGTTTTATATTAATGCTGTGAAGGAGCAGCCTACATCATGGTAAGTTTGTCAGCAGTTTCAAACGCAAGCATACTTTTGGCCCAGTGACATATGAAGTGGATGGATCAAAATGGAATACAAAATAGATTGTAATGACACTTAACTTGAGCTGATATAGAAATACTTTAAATACAGGGAGTGACACTGAGCCTTTTTCTTTCTGTGAGATATAATCTTCACTTCATAAGACTTCGATGGTTTAAGCCTAATAAAGAAAGAAAATCTTTATTTCTTATAAATTTTCTCTAGTCTGTACACTTTCTCTTAGGCACTAAAGTATTTTCCTGGATGAAGTGGGACAAATAAAGAAAGTGATTTATGCTAGGATTGCCTTCCAGTTTTTGTTACAGCTGTGTGAAAGTGCAGTGAACCTGTGATTTTGACTTACTCCCCAAAGGCTTTGAAGACACATTCTACGTATAGTACCTATGGTACTGATCTTGAGAGTGTGAGTTGTTTGGCTTTTTTTAGACTTACAGAGTAGGAATAGTTAATACGTTTGGATTTCTGTCATAGAAAATTACAAATAAAACTCATTGCATAGAAATAAAAAAAACTTAGAAATAGAACTGTAATCCTTCAGAGGTAGGAATTGGTCCAACTCATTTATGGTGTGCTTGAGCTGAGTTTGATATAGAAGGGCAAACTCTGAACTGTACATTCCCTTTCTGATTTTCCCCCCTCTCTGCTGAGTTCACTCTTACTGAAGGCACCCAGCTGATAGCATAGGTACCAATAATGTGCAGATTTCTACGAACTACATGCACCATTTCTAAAAGAACTTCCTTGTAAAATTCTGCAGATATGCTCCAATCTTTAAATCAAAGAGCCCACCCTTACGGATGAAAGACTGGTTTAACCTCTCCCTGCTGATTCATTCTTTGGCCGCTCAGCTGGGAATATCAATTGTGATAGTAATTCTTCCTCTTTAAATAATTTGGAAGGGTGACAAATTATAGCTGCCTCAGAAATTTTACAGTCAGGAAAAAAATGCAATTTTAAAATACATTCCTTCAAAAAATTTAAATAAGCAATACAATTAGCTGAGCACTTACATTTTATTAGCAATAGCAAGTAAAATTAATAAGTAAATTCAATGAAAAAATGATTATGTGTCACAGTATATAGTTTTTACATTGACATTTCACATAATCTGACTTTGCTGAGAGGAGAAATCACTCGTCTGTTAAAATTACTTTTTAAAAGCTGTCAAAATTGGAAAACCTGCTGTCAAAAATATGATGAGAAAAGTTTAAAAATGGTAAAGTATGTTGACTTAGACAAAAAATATTACCTTTAGAGTGGAAAACTTGAATATTGTATCATTATCTTCTACACAGAGGAAAAGCGTTATCTTTTTCCAAGCCATCCTTTTTTTTTAACATTTTAAATTTATGTTTTGCATTTACATTTCAATATGAATGGGACTTCATCCAATTTATGCTACAGCAGAAGCTGAAAGTAGCAGGTATTTGGACATTTATGTTTTAATTGTATGCTTGCATTTTACAATTTTTAGAAACGACAAGATTCACAGGGCTCTAAGGGTGAAGTCCACTGCTCATCAACACCCTGGTCCTGCAAACTGCTGCATGCAAGGGCCCTTGGAGTGCAGTTTGGCTGCTGGCTGGCTGGTAGTCTGCTAGCAGGAAGAGGTCCGTGCACAGCCACATCCCATGCTGCTTTCAGGTAGCACTTTGGCATCACCAGTGGCCTCAGACCCGGCTTCTCCAGCATGTCTCCACAGTGTTTAAGGACAGTTTCAAAGAAGGTGACAATTCAGTCTCCATGCACATTCAGTCTTTGGCCTCTTTGTTGAGACTGCCAGCAAGGATGCCAATTAGAGCCATTCAAAAAAGCCCAGATATGCTGTCGTAATAATGAAATACAGATTTAGAGGGATACAATCCAAAATCATAATTAAATGGAAATGAGAAAAACCAGAATCTGAAATAAGATTAGACTAAGAGCTACAGAAGTATATCTCTCAAAGTGCATCTCATTTTTGGCAGTTACTTTTTCAGCCATTGCTGCCTTTAATAGTATACAGTTCTTAATAGCACATTTTCTCTAAATTGCTGTCCCTGCATGCATGTAGGTAAGACTGGCTACACAAGAAGCAGTGAAAGTCACTATGAAGGAAGAGTGCACATGGCAGTAGAAGCTGACTGTGATGCCTTTACCACAGTTCCAAACACATACTACACAGAAGTCATTAAACTGGACCTGGGGGATGGAAAGTAATCAAAAAATTATTTTGTTTTTTCTTCCCTGGTACTTCATGTCTTCTGGCATTATGTTTGTGATGTCCTTTCACTCATCGATGTGAAGGGAGTAAAGTAGTTTTGCTCTCTAACACTGTTCCTTGAAGTACAGTCTGATTTAGTCTTGCTGTTCAGCTTGCATTTGATACGTCTTGAAATATACTCATTTTTTCCAGTTTGGAGAATGGCTACTGAAAACTGTTAATGGCGATGTGACAAAACACATAGGGAAGCCACTCATGTAAACCATATTTCCACTCAGGACATGAATCAGAGTATTCAGTGTTGGGGTTTTTTTTGTTTCCTCCAGATCTGAGCAATTCTTTACCTTTCCACATCCAAGTGCCCTTGAAATATTCTTCCCAGGTTTTCTACACAAATTATATTTCACTGTTTTTCTCATAGAGGTTTTCTGGCCCACTTGTCTGCTTCTGCTGCTTAGACACGTTGATTCATGTCCTTCTTTTAAAATCAATTTGCACTCTGATGGCTCAAAAAACCTTTCCCAACCTAATCCAGTAAGCAGTATTGTCTGAAGGCTTGAGCATACTTTGCTCTGGCTCACACTGACCACAGAAATGCTTAACAATCTTTACATGAATTTGATCAAATGAAGACATTTTCTTAGCAGAGCAAATGGGAATTTAGAGTCAGATGTGGGAGGCTGCATCTCTTGCATTTTATAATCAGCCTGACTCACTTCAGGCTGTGTGGGGGCTGCTCTTTTAGCTCATGAATACCACCACATCAACACAAGATTCTTTGAGGTCCATTTATCTGTCTGTCTATCTGAACTCCCACATTGTTTCTTGAGTGCCTCTGGTGCATGTTGTCCAAGCTCTTGGCACTTATTTACTGCTTTAGGTTGCTCTGTAGAGGCAGGAGGAATAATTTCACCATAGTCTAACATATCTAACAAGGACTCTGCCTTTGATTCTACTTTGAATTCCAACAGTGATTAAACCAGAGATAGCTGACCTCCAGTAGTCACTTTGGTGCAACACAGAATGATATGTCATTGCTCCAGAGAAGACAAGGGAATATAAATTTTGATGAAAATTATCTGAATATATTCTGAAGAGAAATCACAAGGGAAGTATATATAAGGATGTGGGGCTTTTTGGACTGCTAATAAAATTACTGCAACATCTGACCATACATGGCAAGATGAAACATTAGAATCTGAAGCTGAGACTGGATAAAAAGGAAATTAATCAAAATCAAGAGAGAAATGAGAAAATATTGTTTGTAAACCAGGGATAATTGGAGTTCTTCGGAGGAGGTTGACCAGTATTTAAAGAGCATGTGTATAGAATTCATTTATTAGAACCCTTGTGGAACCTCCCCTTATATCAGAGCTGATCAGGTGTCAGAAAAATCTCAAGTACCCTTTTGCAAACTAACAATCTTGCTGGTGATCCTTTGGAAAGGTCATGCTGAATATAATTCTTGTGAGCCAGGAAAAAATTATATTCAGGTACAAGGAGATATTAGAAAATATGACTCAGAGGCTCTTATGTCATTGGAATAATTTGTTGAGGAGGTAAACAGATGAAAATCGAGGATAAAAGGAAAATTTCACTCAGGCTTCTGAAACACACCCCTGTCCTTTGTAGCTGGCCTTTATGTGGCAATAATACAGATTTTAATATGACTTTTAGTAGACAGACTTAGTGATTAATTTATACAATCTCTTTTATTAACTTAAACAGCTGATTGCAGCCATCTTGTATAACTAACTGCTAAGATTTGAATTAAGATTACTTTAGTTAGGGAGCTATTAGACACAAAAATACCATCAGTATCTCTTAATCTAACAATTTGGAAAAAAAAAAGGGGTTTCTTCTAATATGTCTCTATATTATTGCTATTACTATTATTAGCACCTTCCATCAGATTTCATTTGCATGAGGGCTGTATCAGCAGACTGCAGATTCTGTTTTTTCATCATCCTGACCATTGCAGTCATGATATACAGGAAGAAAGAGGAATTCATGCTTATAAAGCCAGTCTGTACTGTCAGCAGACCATCAGATTAACCAGAAAGCACTTTTAAAGAGTAGACAAGCTAATTAAGACACAAGTAAGATCTATAGTACCTCCATGGAAACTCAGGCTCATTTATGAACTGCTGCTGTTTTTATGCTTGTTATGTGTTTTAGGTTAAACAGTGTTTTTAATGGCAGGTTTGTTCATCACGGAGGAAATTGCACAGACTCATCAGCATTAACGCACCAAGGAAGAAAATACAGGCAGAAATGTAGTAAGGATGCATTGCCAAAATACGAAAAAAGCATTCTTAGAGACAGAAATCAAACACATGTGCTTGGCTAAAAAAGACATCTCTAATATTTTCACGTTGCTTAGAAAGAAGTTGGTCTTTGGCCTGACCATTCTGTGTCATGCCAGGGTACGTAAAGGCTGTGAAATCCCTGTCACCCCTGGATTATGTGGCACCAAGAAATTTGATGAAGGGCATACAGCAAATCATGCTCCTTTCTAACAAAAATGATTCTAAACAGTACTTGCAGTGTTCATGTAACTTTCTTTAACTTAAGACGCTTGAGCGGAAGTAATTTTGCAATACAATTAGCATAATTATTGATTTATCATGCATCAGCTGCTCCAGGTTAAATGTTTGAGCCTTTGTGCTTACTGTGAAGTTAATTCAAAGTACCTCACGATCTTTATCAGTTATGCTACAGGATTTCTCAGACAATCTTTGCCACAGAGCAGAGCACATCTGATAACTCATTACTCTGTAACAATTTTTTGTGTTTCAAAGTCCTTTGGATTCAGAAATATGCAAACATTTGAAGTATTCAAGAGTTATGTAGTGGGTGCATAAATCATGAGATTGCCTGAAAAACTGAGACATACTTGAACAGAGTGAGAAAGAAGGGAGACACAACTAGAGAGAAAGGTAATGATAGAGGCAGGGAGATATAGAATTAGAGGTAGAGATAATTATGATTATTTTTGCTCACATTGATTCAGGTCTAATTTTCAAGATCTTTCACCCAACTATTTTCATAGTTCACAGAACCAAATTTAAAAAAAAATCAATAATACTTAATTAGATTCATAACTTTCATTCCTGTTTTTAATAAACCACCAAATTGTCTTGACTGTTTACAACAAAATCACAGCATTCCGCAATTCTGTGGTTTTTTACACAACTGGTCTTCAGACTGTTCTTTACTCTAAAACTGACTTCATATTTAGCATGTTTTGAAAAATGAAGGCTGTTTTGCACAGATTCTTTGAGAATGGAATCTTCCTTTACGCAGCATTGTAACAAACCTACTGTTGATGGCAAGAATTATTTTCATCTCACCTTCCCATATGGTGCTCAAAAAGAAACTTGATGATCCAATCTTAAAAGAGAATTCTCTATATTCAGATATTGAAAATATAAAATGGTTTGGAATAGAGGATGGGGCTTGCAGTTAGAATGATTAGAACATGTGTAAATGTTGTTTTTCTTGCAAGAGATATTAAAAAAGGAGGTTGAATTGGTCTGAAAGATTTTAAGATAGAAGAGTTTGATAAGTAATCCACTGAAGAAAACTGATATCAGTAGTTTAAACTCAAGCTGCAAATCAGTTGCAGCTACTAAAGAATTTGTTTCTTATTCATTTCTTTAAAATATCATGCCCAGCTCCTAATCCCTGCTGTATTCCAATAATGACAGAGACCCTGTCTGCTGGGTAACTTATGACTCAAATTCACTGATTTCAATACATTTGTATGGTCATATATTTTTCTGCATGTGTTCCTTTTGCTCTGTCTTTAATTATAATCAGAAATGAGAGCAGGCTGTGCAGCTGAAACCAGGGAAGTAGGGATCTTGGAGCCTTCTGCTTTATGGAACCAAGAGAAAAATGATAAACTATCAAAAAATAGTTATACTCTTTCGCCAGCTTCTCCTGAACAGGTTCTGATCATAACTCCAGTAAATCTCCACATTAACTAGAAATGCTGGGTTTAAAATCTCCAAATTTTCTAAGCTCATAGATCCCCTATATCTTCCAGAATAAGACTGTACTTACATTTAGATGAAATTCTTACAGTATAATTTCTCTCAGCTTTATAGTGACAGTAGCAGTGACATACCAAAGTCATAATCAGTTCATAGCACGATGTATAACCCACTCTTCCAACTTTGCTATCATGAACTTTTGTGTAGGAGGATCAAATGTTGGCTATTAATGGTTTCTGGAAGAGGCAAATGAAAAGAAGAAATAGGACAATCCTCTCTGTATCTCTCTTAAGAGGAAATCATCAAAAGGAGAGCCTTTTGGTCAAAATGAATACTTCGGCATTTTAAAAAGTCATGTGCAATAAAGCATTTCTGAAATGTCCTCATAGCGAAAGGATTTTAACAAATGAAACAAGAAATTATAATTCCATATCAAAAATCTGAAGAGGGAGGGAATATTTTTGCTGTGTGCAAGCTGAATCAAGTTAATGAGGCATCTAACACTGCGAAAAGAGCGTTCTCTATAAATAAATCCCGTCTGATTGGGATATATTAGTCTTCTGATAACACTCTATAGCATACAGATGCTTTGAATAGAACGTGTATGTGTGCAAATACTCAGATCTATTGGAGTTACTGTTCTCCAAGTCCTTGTCCGTGATGCATATTGCAGTCATTTTCATATTTAAGCACTGAATAAAACCTCAGTCTCACTCCACTGCCCGGTTTGAATAGGTAGGCTCAGCAGCTAGGCTCTGTGAAAGCTCTGGAGATTGTATTTCACACACAAAGATGTGGCTAAAGAGCAGCTGTGTAGCCTGTCAGTGGAGGACTCTTCATCTGCTTGCCCCTCTGGCGAGCTCTCCCAACACTTCACTAGCACTTTGCCAACACTTTCACAATGCTTGTGCTTTCAAGAGCTTTAAAGGATCAAGGAGTAAGGCCTCATGTCGCAGAGTACTTTCCCCCATCACTACCCTGGCTCTGTGCTTCTATGTGTCGTTGAGATTGTGGTGACTGTGAAGGCAGCATGGGTAAAGAGCCAGGAGAAAAATTATACAAAGTTACAGTGTCTGGTAGCTTTCTCAGAAGTCAATGTGTGTTTACCTGCAAAATCTCTAGCAAGAGGGTCAATTTGTGGGGGTTTTTTGGTGGTTGTTACTGTTACTGCTTTTTCTGTGAGGGAAAGGATTTGGAAAGTTCTTTTGAAAAAAGTTTTCTGATTTATTTTTGCTTGTTTGTATGCTTGTTTGTTTTATCCTCCAGGAAATTGAAAGGTCTTTCTTTCTGAAGTATCATACATTTATTTTTCCTTGAAATTGTGCTGTTGTTGCTTATGCATCGTATTTTCACATTTTTCTAATGGATTTTCTTCTTTGGAAATCTTATTTATTCTGTTCCCAGTTTTGGAAAAAAGAGATGGGAATCTTTGGAGAAGGTGTTCATGCTGCTTTGCTGTGGTCAGAAAAGGTAACCTAGAATTTTGGGAATATTGTGGAGGAATTCAGAAGCTTTAGGAGTATTTATTTTGTGTAACTCAGAATAAAATAAGTCTATACCCAACACTTTAGTTCCAGGAAAGACTGGGAATCAATAGAGCATTATTAACAATGCAATCCTAAGAAAAAATTTATAAAACATCTATTTTCTTATATACTTTCTTCAAATATAGTAATCTGACTGTGCTTAGTGCCTTTTTTTTTTGTTTGTTTTTTGTCCTGAAGACTGGACAGGAGAGAGTTTAATTTTCTTTTCTACATAAGAGTGCTTGGTGGGCAAATTAGCTTTTGAATTCAAATGTAAAACGTCTTATGAGCTGCCAGTTAGTTCGTAAGACACTGACTATCTGAGTTCACAGAAATTTAGGGCACAGTCTTCTTTGAAGTCAAGTACCCCCATGCCTTTTGAGGATCTAGATCATTGGACTGAGAGTGATAAGACTAAGAGTGAATAGTGATATATTTAAAACTATACCAACATGTCTAGTTAGGAAAAAACACTTTTCCTGTAGTTCAGGATAATTTGGTGTTATTCTATAAGAATGTTGCATAAAATCAATGCTTAGAGATACACTTTGTCTTCTCTAGTTTAATTTGCGCTCAGTTTTCATAGTACTCAAACTTGAATCAAAATGCTGTTTAATAAATCAAATCATAAAACTCTATGACCACTGCCATTATGCTTTTTGGAGAGGAAGACCTCCCTGAAAAGCTGATATCAATCATTCTTGTCTGAGGTCTGAAGCAAATGTAACCTGCAAAGGCTGGTAGCTGGGCTATCTGCCATCATTGCTGGCAGCATAAAGGCTCGGGATACAGTGTTCTAATAGAAGGAATATGGAGAGAAATCTGTCTGGTTTTAATGTGTGTTAAGTTTTTGAGATTAATTCATGTTTTTGTGTATGCAAACAGTGATCTTGACTTCAGGGTCTATGGATGGCTTTCCACTATTGTGCCCTCTGGACCGTTTGTTGCCCTGTCTACTATTTTAGTTTTCCACTTCGTGCAAGACTATCCCTGTTTTTGAGGAATGGCCTGGGAGAGTTATTGGTCCAATATCAAGAGGGACAGAGGTCTTGGACAGAGATGTTGGCTTTGTTATATGAATGTACAGTGCTAGTAAAATAGAGCCCCAATGAAGACAGTGGTCAAATTACATGAGGACAGGGTTGAAACAGCTTTATTATGGCACAAATGGACAGCTCAGAGTCATGCAGAATAGGGAGTGCTGAATGCTCAATATTCAAGATTTAGCTACATAACTTATAATTTCCAGAATGTTTCCTTTCTGTAGATGAAGGGATTGTAAAAATTGCTAAAGATTGGATAACAAATATTTAAAGGGAATACACTTTTATTATTGCTTATAAGGTAAACATGAATCCTCATTTTAAGTGATGACTGGAAGAATGAAATAAGAGCATGAGAACAAGAATAATTATTTTAACCCAGCTTATATATATGCATTAAAATGTTAACATTATGGCACTCTTCAGGACAACCTATAAGACAAAAATATAAAGGTTCTTCTCTTTTTATGCTAATAAGTAGTAGTCCAAAAAACCCCAAACCCAACCTTCAGAAAAAATATACAAAAAAGCTTGTCCTTTGAATACATATTTAATATGAAGACATGATGACAGCTTTCATTTGAGCACTGGACAATTTTTTTTCAGGGTTTGCTGCTGTTCATGCAAAATAAGTTGCTGTGATTGCAACATATGTATTATATGGCACATATGCTACCTCTTAGATAAAAGTGTAACTCTTGTGGTTCCTAGCATTTTTCTAAGGACATACAGTGTTTAACAGTAACAGATCTTTTTATAATACTTTTGCCATGTTTTTGGCAACTAAATATTTTTTCTTTAACCTTTCTCATTCATAAGTTAAATTTGTTGTTAGAGAAAAATGGAGTGTGGAGGTAGAAAGCAACAGTGTGAATAAGAGAGCAAGAGTGTTTTGACTGGCAGTTTTCTCTTTGGCTACCATTTTGTGTTTCTTTGTTGCAATGCAGAAGGGCAATAAATTGCCAGCTGCAAACAAGGGTCTGTTTAGCTGTGTACAGACAATCATATACAATCAATGGCGGGTTAAAATGCTGGTGTGGCACTTTAGAAATTAGGGATAAGAACTATTCCTAAGAATAATGTGGGCTTATTGTCTAATTTCTGACATATACAGTAAAATACATATTTTTCTATCTGTTTGTTTGATTATGTTCAGTCCTTAAACCCTTCTAAGGGTGTGGGCTTTGAATTATGGTATAGTGATATGTATTTTCACACACATGATAATGAATCACAGCAATAAGACAAATAATCAAAACTCCACCCACAGTATCAATGATTAAATGCTTTTTCTTGTGAATATTCCCATGAAACCAGTGGAACATGGGAATATGGGAACCACATGAATGATTTTTACTATATGTGAGTGAGGAAGAAAATGACCTCTGCTTTAGGGTTGAACAAGAAGCAAGCTTTCTTCAAAGGACAGCATTATTTGTTCCCTACATAAATCCTCAGTAAATGAAAGTGTACCTTCAGTCTTCTCTTTCCTACTCCCAGAAATGGTCCCATTATACTGGTAGTTCATAAATATGCAGCGAAGCCCATCTGTTATATCTTGTGATTTAAGATAGCATCCTGTAATTCTTTGCAACATCTGGATCTGATCACAAAGGTATCCGAGGCAATGCTGAAGCCACCATTACTCTCAGGTGTCTTAGCTTGGGATTCCTGAGGAGCTCTGACATGACTATTAGTCTCTATCAGAAGCGATCTAGTGTCCCCTTCTGTTGCCCATCATTCAGGAGAGTGCACTGTTCACAGAGCACTCCCTAAAAATGGGGCTACCTGTGATGCTGGAGGAGGGGCCCGTGGTGAATCTCTTGAGCATTTGCCTAGGGATGCTTTCCCCAGATCAGGCCAGAGCACACCATTACACTGTCAGGCTCTATCTTCAGATGGAGATGAATTTTTAGGCAATCTGTAGATCTGAGCTTACTGTCAGAATTATGAAAAGCCTTGGAAGGAATTCCATAAATGTTCAAAAATAGCTATTCATAAGCAACAACAGAATAGAAGTAACAGTTTGAGAGATTTTTAAACTCCATTACTTGTACATATTTATACAATATAGTGCCTGTCACAGATAATGTACAGCAGATTTATCGTGCTTTATTATTTTAAAGAAGAGTTCATTCTCTGAATGACGTATGAAATAAATTGCAAATAAACAAGATGCTGTTTAATAAAACAATTAGTTCTCCGCAGGCTCTGGCAGTGCTTTCTGAATTCTTATCAGCCCTGGTTTACAGCTGTAACTTCAGGATATAATAGGAGATTGAATCGTATACAGGCAACAAAACAGATGATCAAATTCACAAGGGATCATATCAGGCTTTTTCCAGTACCAAAGAAGCATATTAATCCCTGTCACTGTTTTTTGAAACGCTGTGACAGAAATAAACCTGTACTGTAACTTGGCCCTTTTAATGAGCTTCTGGAGTGTGGGCTTTCCACTCAGCACCTGAAAAACACAACAAAACACCTTTTACATTAAAGATGTGAGGTTTGCTGCTGGCTAAATTTGTACACAGAAGTCTATAAACCAGTGCTCAGCCAGCTGGGAAGCAAGAAAGCAAATTCAGATTCTGTCATGAACTTCACAGACCAATTATCTACTTGGAATCATGGGAGTTTAACAAACAAATACCAGCCCCTGCTGAGCCTTTTCAGTCCAGCAGCTTATGGGTGATTCAGTTGCATCAGAGGCTTTTAGACTGATCAATTCTTAATCACAAAGCGCAAAAATTATTCTCAGACTCATGTCAGTTTCTTTGGACACCTTTGTTAACAATCTGCTTCAAATCATTTTTTTAAAGAACTGCAGACACTGTTTTTATTGACTTGCCACTTGTAAAATGTTTATAGCTTGTTAATTTATATTTACCCCTTTACTTTTGCCTGCAAATCAACATCACTTAGCACAGTTTGGTTACACTTTGTCCAAAGGAAATTACAGAAGCCTGCTATGGGGCTAAAATGAAGGAAAGCTGAGGAAAATCAATACACTGATGATTAAACAGATCGTAGCAAATTCACGGTTGTAAGCTACAGCATGGAGACATCAGTGTGATGCCTATCTAGCAGTTAATGTCCTTTCAGCCAGTTGAAGAAAATTTTACAATAAGGCAAAATGTAACAGAAAAAACATAAGCTACTACAGAGCAATCCTTTTTTTTGCTCGGTAGGAACAGTCCTGTTATTCAAATTTTATTTTGCTATTTGTCTTCACAGTAACTGTAGAAAAGATTCAGATTTAAGAAAAAGAAAATCTATTTTATGAGAAAATTTGCAGTGGGAGTTTTAAAGAACTCTTTGACTTGCAATATCATTCACATCTACTGTAAAAGCTCTGTATTTACTGTTATTTTAAACCACTCTTTTCTGTCAGTGAAGTTCAAGTGTGATAATTTCTATTTTAATCTTCCTTTTGCTTTAATTAGAAGACAAAAAGGTATAAGCCTGTTTCTAAACAAGCACCCTAACAAGAATGAAAATATTTAGTGTAAATTGTGTATTGTTTTACAAAGTGAGAATCTGTCACTACTCATTTTAATAGAGAAAATTTAGACTAAAAATAGGCAAATGGAGTGTCTTGCATGTTAAATTCTTGTTTACATTTAATAGCATGGAAGAAGCATCCATGAAATTGACATGGAAGGAGGAAAACAGCCTTGGGAACTATAGGAAAAGACCAGTACCAGAATAAAGCAAGGATCCTGAGTGGGTCCAGAGACTTCAGATTTGTAGACACTTCTAAATTATGCACAGGACGGGTTTCCTCTCTAGTACCCACTGCAGTGCCTCCACAGCATAATGTGATCCTGTGTGGTGTAGATTTACTAACCAGTAGCCACATACAATAGATTATGTATAATGAACTTGAAGCATTAGGCTAAAATTATCACTATTGATAGGAACAGGGATGTCAGAGAAGAACTAATTGCAAACAGACGGAACTTAACAACTCTGATTTGAGCTTTTGCATAACAGCATATGCCCATTTCAGGGGGTTTCAAAGGCTTGTGTAAGGAGATGGCCCACAGAGCCGGCCTCATTCCCTCCTAAGAAAGGATATTCAGGGCGCAAAGGAGATTTATTTCTCTTTCTCACACAGCTTGAGTATCTGCAGAAAACATTCACTCTGGTGAAGGAACATTGCTGACCTAGTCCTTGATTTTCCCGACAGCCCGGAGCCTTTCAGTCATGTTGCCCTCAAGGTGCTGGTGCAGTGCCCTTCTGGCACAGCGTGGGCAGAGGCTCACGGAGCTGTGAGGGGCAGTGTGCTGCCAACTGCTCCGACCTTCCTGCGCCATCCACATCCCTCCAGCACTCCTCACAGGGCCCACTGAGTCACCATCAGAGCAAAGTAAAGCACAGCTGCATTCAGGCTTTCTCTTGCTGTGCTCTCCTCTGTTTATCCAGAATTATGCATGTTTATAGGCTCACTCAAAAATCAGTGGAAGAAAATACTTGGGCCTTACTTCTGAACTCTAATGTGATAATGCTGCTCCTCACAGATGAGTACTGCCTTTCTTCTGAGAATTTCCAAAAGAACTATGGTTTTATACTTGAAAAATAATCCTGAAATTCTCTATTTTAATTAGGAGAAACATCATAAGGAGAACGTGAAGTGCCAGAAAGTTTATCTGTGTGCTAAGCTACATTCTGCTGCTGATTTATTTATATGATGGACTGTCTCTACTTAGCTGATAATTTTATCCTTTACCCAGTCTTAAAAAATCTGCTGTTTTTCTAAGAGGTTCTGCACCAAAAAAGTAGATTTTTGTTTTGGTTTGAAGAAGGTAAATGCATAATTCCTTTAATAAACAATATTTAATTAGTCAAAAAACAAATAAGCTACAACCAATTTTTCTGAATGACAGCATCTTGTAACCTGTGGTGTCATCTGAGGAGCTATAGATTCAGCAGTCCTCTAAGATGCTTAAAAACTCCCAGTAAAATATAGACAGAAATATTCTCAATATTAAAAAAAGCAAGAACTATAAATACACACAAATACAGATTTCAAAGAAAAAATAATCTTCTCTGAACTCAGTCTGTGCAAAAATTCAGTCACATTTCATATTTACAACTATGGTTAAGTTGCAAACTCAGTATAAGGATGAAGAAAATTAAAAGAAAATGCACATATGACAGATATTAAATATATCAAGCAAAAAAGATAATATGTGTTATTAACTGAAGATTTGTTGCTTCCACAATTCACATGGCAGTTTAAAGTAAAATTTAAACTAAAATGTTTTAAAAAGTTTTAGCGATGTTTTCCGTCATTGGGATCATAAACATGCATTAGAAACTTACCTTTGAAAAGATTTACTTCTAATTAACAATGTGATTGATAATTTTACAGAAAGATGTAACTCGTCCTATGTTTCTCTAATACTGTATCTAGACCTGTAATGAATAGGATAAAATAACTGATAGCGAGAGTTGTAGTAAAACATGTCTGCATGATATTGATATATTAAAAAGTGAAAAAAAAAAAAAAAAAAACCCTACAGGAAAATGTGGGAAAAGATCCATGCCAGAATCCTCTTGGGTTTGCCATTTTAATTGTGCTCCTGGGCATGTAGTTTTTGAGATTTTCTTCAGTTGTGGCATTGAAGGAAAAGTAAAATGAAGTGACAGAACAGATTAGAAGGCGATAATGGAAGGGAAAGTGAATAAACCAAGTGTAAACTTTTGAGAGGAAACACTTGTGTAAAGCCCACTAGTTATATGCTATTTTCAAAAAAATTTTCGTAACTCCAACACTTTGATGAAGATGACTAATGAACTTTTTTATTAAGTAGTGATCCATATTCAAGAGTAAGTACGAACATGTTACCAAAATATCCTTTTTCAAGGGGCAGGTTCTTTGAAGTTACTAATAATGTTAGCTATTTATATCAACATTACACAATAGGTTTATTCTGAAAAAAATATTCTACTGATATTTAGTTGCTTACACTAATTCCTATGGGACTGTGATATGCTATTTATGAATGGAATTCTTGTTAATTTGTGGCACATATAATTTTTCTAATTATAGAAAGCATATAGTTAAAAGAAAGTACAGCCACAATAAATGTTAAGATTTTTTGATAGCAAAAAATCCAAATGCAAAGCAGTATATTGGGATGTTTGATGAAACAACCTATCAGCAACAAAATTACTTGAAACCCTTTGAACAATGTACTTATTTTTTTTTAAACTTTGTCGAACTGATTAGCTTGCTAAAGATCTGATCATTAGGAGTTTAGATTGTTTCTCTGTTAAATCAGATATGCCTCCTACAATTTTTACAATACTTCCTTTATAAATTAATTGTTCTGTGGTTATTTGTTAAAGAATCTCCCCCACGTGAAAAAGCAAAATCTCAGTAGATGCGGATTTTACACTGCACTAGATCAATCCCAATACCAGTAAATGGATATTATTAAACAGCATGGGGTAGTGCAAACTGGGAAAGAAAACTTGTAGTGTGCTGCCTTTGAGCAGACCTGGCTTGCATGCTGTGACAGGGCAATTGTCGACATGCTTTTTCATGCCAATCTGCAGCTTTTTCAACTCTAGATGCTATGGCAACCAGGGTTTAACAGACTAAGCAGCTAACAAGCTTCCCTGATGGAATTGTCTGGTTGTATGATTGCCTTGTCTTAGTGAAAATATAAAATAGACCGAAGACACTTGTGGACATTTGTCAAACTGATTATAATTTGGACACTCAGCTCATAATTATCTGTTATATATTGCATAGTATTGACCGTCAGTGTTTTCCATGCTGTCTGTAGAGAACCCAAGTGCCTTTCTGTACAGACTGTTTCCTGTGGAAAGAATGGGTTTTGGATAGGCTGAGTTAGTCAACATGGCAGTTAAAATTACATGGATATAGAAAATAAATGCCACTAGTTAAAAGGTTTCTTCCCCCTTTTTCTCTGGATTTTTTTAATGTTTATTTTTAAAATAAAAGCAAGAAAACAAAAGCAAATTTTAAAGTAACTTGATTCTTTGCAAACATAAAATTGCAAAAAACTAAACTTTCAGGAAAGAGTTTTAAAAATCTGTAAGTTTCTTATGTTGATTTATCAGGCAGTTAAGTTCTTTTTGGCCCCAAGCAATGGTTTGTGTTTCTTACTTGCTTGTTTGTTGTTTTTTAATTTATTCTCAGAAGAAAAGGGCATTCACCATAAAACTTGGACCTAAGACTACATGTTTCCCAGCACCTTTTTCAAGCTGAAATCTGTGGAATTCATTGCTTTGCAAAGACTGCTTGGCCACTTGTAGAACACTGCTTTATTGTTTTGAACCTCTTTCAGTTCTAATAAAAGCTAAGCAGAATGTTTTTACTGTGGTATTTTCTTGTTGTTGTTGGTTGGTTGTTTCATTTGTTTGTTTGCTTTTGTCCTGAGGAGGGAAATTCAGAATTCATACTTTTCTATGTGGATTTCTTTGTGTCATTTTTACTTACACTACTCTTTGGGGTGAACCTTAGCAGGCTGCAAGAAGGCCCATAGAATGCAGATAAAGTTTGAGTTCACAAGTGGACTTTTGTCTTTGGCAGTTTGACTCTTGGAATTATATCACTGCAGATGCTCCTGACAAAAGGTATCCTCTCAATGACCCTATTTTAGGGATGTTGTCTACTACTGTACCTCTACGAGACCAGCAAATACCCAGTTAATTAATTCTTTCCCCTAGGCAGCAGAGTTCCTTATCCAGTTGTGTGGGTCCATGTGGAGCACCATCCTCAAGGCCTCAGGAGTTAATGTTACAAATGTGCAGCGTTTTATTTATGAAGGAGAAGGTGAATGTCGTGGACAGGATATTTGCAATCAGGCATTCTTCTTGCAAACATGAGGAGTTCATTCAGTTCAGAAGTGAAAGAACAGTGTATTATTGAGTAAGGAAGAAAACCTATCAAACTTTTATCTACTGAATGTATAGAATTGTTAAGTGTTCCAATATTTAAGATGCTGAATTCACATGTGTTTCATAACTGTGCCCACATGCTCAAGAAGGACAGTGGCATCCTGGCCTGTATCAGCAATAGTGCGGCCAGAGTGACCAGGGCAGTGATTGTCCCCCTGTACTCAGCACTGGTGAGGCCACACCTCAAATCCTGTGTTTGGTCCTGGGCCTCTCATGACAGGAAAGACATTGAGACATGATAGTGTCCAGAGCAGGAGCAAGGGAGCTGGTGAAGGGTCTAGAGAGTAAGTCAAAGGAGGAGTGGCTGAGGGAGCTGGGGTTGCTTAGTCTGGAGAAAAGGAGGCTCTGGAGAGACTTTATTGGTCTCTACAATGGCCTGAAAGGAGGATGTAGTGAGGTGGAGGCTGGCCTCTTCTCCCACACAGCTAGTGATAAGACAGAGGAAATGGCCTCAAGTAGCTCCAGGGGAGGTTCAGGACTGACATCAGGAAGAATTTCTTCACTTGAAAGGGTGGTTAAGCATTGGAACAGGCTGTCCAGGGAAGTGGTACATTCGTCATGCCTAGAAGTGTTCAGTAAATGATTGGGTGTGGCACTTAGTGCTATGGTGGTGTTTGGTCAAAAGTTGGGTTCCATCATCTTGAAAGTCTTTTCCAGTCTTAATGATTCTGTGACTTTACAACTGTTTCTCCAGTTTGTATTGATGAAGAGTCATAAAAACATCTTTGATGAGAAAATGTCTGTAAAAGGCTTAGTCTTTTTCCAGCTTGGGAAACCTTCAAAAAACAACTTTCTGTATAGCTTTAGAGACATCCAACAAAAGCCAATACCTTCTTTTAAGCCACTTATCTAGATTTCTACTCAGTTGACAAGCAAGATAAGGTCATAGTCTTTACTTCACTGTATAAACCCCAAACCAATCTTTGCAATCCACTCTCCTAAAGAATCACTATGTTCATCATAAGTTATATATTTTTTAATATAAATATTTTGGCTTGACAAAGTATTTTGTGATAAAATTTTATTTATATTTTCCATCTCTAGTTGCACTGACTTCAAAATGTTTTGAAAAGGCCTTTTCTGGTTTTCCTGACTGAATGGGAAAAATCCCATGGTGGTAATACTCCAGTGTCCAAATAACTAACTTTGGCTGTGGAAAAGAGTAACTGTGACCTGTGGTGTTTTTGATTACTGTATGGGACTTCCAGGTCTCAGCCACCATCTAGCCATAGTACAAGTCATTAGCCTCTTTTTGGCCACCTGACTCGGTGCATGCACCATTCACACTGTTTGAAGTTCACTGTACCTTCAAATAGAAAATACAAGTTTGCCAGTTACAGGAAATCTTTTTACGTGAGTTTAAATCAAAGATTACAATTAAAAAGAGATGTGCAGAAAGTTGAAAAAAACACCACCTCAAACCCTCAATCACTGTGAGTGTGATTTAAACCTTTCTGCTGTGTTTATTTCATGATGAATCATGTGGATGAAATTTTGATGCCTCCTCCCTGGAAGTGTTCAAGTCCAGGTTGGTTGGGGCTTTTAGCAGTGTGATCCAATGGAAAGTGTTCTTGCTCATGGCAGTGGGAAGATGATCTTTGATGCCCTTTTAAACCCAAACCATTAAATAATTCTGTGATTTTTTTTTTTTTTTTTGCTTTTATTATGCACACATTCAGATTGCATATAGCTGGCCCTTGTCTTTGGCAACCAGATCATCAGAAGGCAAAAAAACCAAAATAACTTGTTTTTCTGTTGTTTTCTTTTTTCCTGGACATCCTGGTTTAAAACAAAATTAAACACAAAACCATTGGTTTTGGACCTGTCAGGGTAAGTAGAGGTCTGGCAGATTTTGAACTGTGATGAGACTTCATCTTTTTGTGAATATTTACCTATTTAGTCTTAGAAGAATGTGATATGAAAATTTCTAGCTATATTTACCTATAGAATTTACCCATAGAAAGCACAGAGTAGTCTTGAAGGCAAAGCTGAAAGGACATCAAAGAAACAGAAGTTCCTGTAAGGTACTCCTAAAAAGAACCACCAAAAAGCATTTATACCACTGGAAAAGTGAGGAACACATCAGCAAGTCACGATCAATATACAAAGGAACTTCTGCAATATTTTGCAACAGAACAAAAACACGGCTTGTTTCTTGGTTTTTTGTTTTTTGTTTTTGGTTTTTTTTACATTGAACACTATGGCTTTTCCTGTTAAACTGAGATCATTTTGAAACTGAGCACTGCCTGCTACAAGTTTCTTCTATATAGAGATAATCATAGAAAAAACCTGCCTAAAACCTAAGCAAAAAAATGTAGCATCAGAATGTAACTGCCAATGATCAGAATAAAACTTTTAAACAGGTAAATTGCCTTCACTCCTGTAATTAATATAGTGGGACTGGCTAAGATTATCTTCATAGAATCCAGCTCTGCTCTAGGATCTATTCAATTTTTATGGTATACAACTAGTCCAACAAAGAAATGTGAAAAAAATTCTCAGTAAATGTCCTTCAGTAAAAAGCAACCAGCCCATTCCTATTTATAGAAAAAGAAGTAGTATCTTTTACAAGAAAATTTCAGTTAGGATGAAAATTGAATTTTTGTCATGTAACTTATCCTTATAACGCCTGAATTGTTAACACTAAAGGGAAAGCATGTTAAAGAAGCTAAAATTTTCAAATTGTAAATTCTACTTTAATATTTTTTTCTTCTATCCAACTGTGTTGAATCTCAAGTTATGCGCCTTATTCTAAATAGGTATTAGAATACATATAGCTGATTATAAAATATTTCATAACCAAAAATGTTAATTTATACATATAAACATGCAGATAAATATACATATAAAACCTCAAAAAACCTCACCAAACACTAAAGAGAATCTGAGCATTTAAAGCTTTTTTATGAAATATTAGAATATTTTGTCAGTTCAAATGTATCCATGTATGCATTGATATATGAATACATACTATTTCTGCTATTTTTTTCATAGTGTATAAATAGATTTTTACTTGGTGATCAGATTTCTGATCTTTGCAATCATTGAACAATAGGGATAAAGGTGCTAACAAATGGATTTCAACTGCTCATTTAGAAATTTGAACTGAAAACATTGTTTCATCCAAGTTACTCCATTTCCCCTGTGATGTCCACATAATTCTTATTTCCATCTTTTGCCTTTACCTGCCTACCTGGTGACTTCATGAATGGCTGTTTCTCATGCTAGAATTAAACCAGTTAATTTTTACAGAGAAGACATAGTGTCAGTACCTATTTTGCTTGAAATGCTGGCAATATAAAAAACCAGGAGCAATGTAATATGTCCTGTGCATCATATAAGAGAGAATAATTCTTTCTTATTATGAGAGAACATTAAAAGACTTTCCTACAAAGGTTTAGCTTCTATAAAACAGTCATTTTCAGGAGCTTGAAATGGTTGGCTGGAGCACACATCAATTTGTTTGCTATTTCTAGAATATATTTTATCAACACCTTTTCCCTACAATTTATATTTTCCAAAATGTCACTGTTTCTGTGTGAGATACTAAGTATGGACCAATTAACTATTGATGCTTTCTGCCAAGAATAAATGTTGCAATATAGCTTATACACAGGACAGAATAAATACACTATGATGGAAACGCAGAAATTACCAGGCTACTGGTGAGTAATGCATCTTGAATATTACCTGAAGACATGAGTCAGATGCTAATTATTAATGTAGAATCTGTTATAGAAAGAGTTGAAACTGGGGAGAAAAAAAAAAAGAGCGTAAAGTAATCTAACAACTTTTTAGTTTTTATCTTTTCTAGGGAAAAAAACAGCTTACCTAACCTGTTTTGAAATGTATTCAGCTAGGAAAATTTTTAAATATGGTTTATACAGTCAGAATGGTTTCAGCACAATCAGACTAAAAACCTCTTAGAAAATCCCTACACAGAAGCAAGAAGATGTCTGAAAAAATTAGATCTCTGAAGCAACACTGAGGCTGCTCTATCTAGGTGAAACTTGATAGAGAATAGAAGGGGGCTTTTAGAAACTATCTTATCCTCAAAAGGATATCTTGTTCTTTTTAAGTGGTCTAAAGAGAGGATGAACAATTTGAAGTCTTGTGGAGCCTTTCAGGGCTTTTTTTCTGGTGACTCTGAAGTAGGGACTGAGGAATGTCAGGACATCTGGCACTGAAGGCAGTTCGTAGGTACTTGCTGGTGGTTCCTATGCTCCCTGTTCTTAGATAACTGGCTATTTGTCCAGAAATCACAGGGTTTGACAGTAACTCAAAATATTAGTAGAAACATCTTGGTAGAGAATGATTGGGCAGAAAGTGATTCTTCCTAAAAAATTCCATCAGTTAAATTTTGGTTACTGGCACCAGTTTCTATTTACCACCATGTGGTGTCACTGGATGATGAGTCAGTCCATAGTAATCTGGAAAAGAGTAAATTGTTATGGCAGCTGTATATCTGCATGTTATTTTCTTTCAAAATGAGGTGATCTCTCTGTAAATACACACCCATTTAAAAATGTTGGGTTTAGAAGTTTTATATAACATTGAGGTAGCAGCTGGGTCTCAAGAATCTCTGTAGGAAACAGAAAAAGAAGGTGGGAGACTGCAGTTACATATATTTTTTTTCCCAGACTGAAGTTTCTGAGGTCTTAGTCTCCTGACAATCACAAAGATGAGATGTAGCCATAAGTGCAATCTTGTGCTGCCAGAATTCATGTCATGAGCCAGCTGCATCAAAGGAAGAGATTCTTTTAAAGTGAGTGACTATTAAGGAATTTGGGTGATGACACGTAATCTTTCACAAAGGTGCTTATTGAAAAACTGTCCCTCATATAGGCACAACCTCTTCTGGAGATCCTTGTCTTCAGCCCACTTCAGTAAAATTCAGAACTCCTGCCTGTGCTCAGTTGCATATTTGGTCCTACAGGACTATTTGTGAGAGCAAACCAGCAAGGGTATGCTCACTCACATAAGTATGCATGACTTTGAAAGAAGATAAAACCTTGCCTCATGCGGGTAAAACAGCTGCACATGCTTGGATTCTCTGAAAAGAGAACTCTACTTTCTTCCATCATATTTGGACACCCTTCTACAGGCTTTACCCCTATGCAAGAAGTTTTAAATAATGTTTCATGAGGTAAAACATCTGAGGAAAAATGGTTAGTAACATGTCAGGCTGTTTGCCTCTTGGTAGGAATATCCACTTCAACCATTTCCTTTGGTGAGCCCTGAGTTCTGTTCTATACTTTGCAGACTTCTCAAGTTTCATGATGTTTGAGTAAAGCAGAACTGCAATATTAATTGAAATACTCACTTTGGATAAATGTTTGAACTAGTCTTCAAGATACATTGTGTTTTGAAAGTTAGGTGGACAGAATTTTTAAAATAGTTGTACTGCCATCAGAACTCCTTTCTCCTGTATAAGGACCTTCTATTATTATTGGGTAATGATGTATATAGCATATTACATTAATGTTGCTTTAACGTGTTCAATAGTACAGAAGAATGTAGCAATTAGGCACTAAGGGATTCTTTTTGCTGTGATTTGATGAGGTGGTCAATTACCTGTGCTTTACGACAGCAAGGGTACAATTGGTTTAACTTAATAAGTACATTGACAAAAAAGGGCCACTGTGATGTACATTAGTTGCACTTAAAAGGTTCTTTTGAGTTATTACCAAAGTAATACCTCAAATATAAATTAATTTAATTTGTTTAGAACAGTTTACACTTTACACATCATTAAATCATTTTCTATCACAGATTGTACTTTACATTAGGTAAATTATAAATGTCTAACCAAAAAGTGAACATTTGACCACAATGGCTACTTAGAAAAGATAAAAGGTAACAATTTAACAAGAACCTGCCTTTAACTGAAGCTCTTAAACTAAGATTGATAGAAAACAGTTTTTGAGAAGAAATAATGCATACTGATTTATATAAAATGCTGTTCACTGTATTTTCCTTTTTGTATTAAATTTAATGAATAGATATGCCTTTTTTATTTTGTGGTACCTTACCATTAAATGATACCATCATTTTTTTTTTCTGCCTAAATAAATTCTAATTCTTGTCACCTACTATCTGTACAGGAAGATTTGAGACATTATTCCTAATTGAGATTTTTACTGAATATCTTTTAAAGATAAATTTGTTTTATTCTTTCACCCACTATTTAAAAGGATTTTTCACATTTTTATCTTCTAAAGGAATTGTCAATGAGAAACTAAAACTGCATAGACTATACATTAAAATCACTTTAGTTTTTAAGCTGTCATGAACTGTTTCAAAAAATGCTAAGTTGCTATTGTTTAATGTCTGTCATTTTATAATGCTTTAGAAGTTATCTATCCTGTAAAATTATTAACTGATGCTAAAATTGCCTTGTAAGTATTAGGACAATAGCAATTTTGTAACAGCTGGGACACTGCCAATGTAAGATAAGTACATTTTGCTCTGTAGATTCATAAAGTGCTTTGAAATGGTTTGTAACTGATGGATGGATGCATTTTCTAAGTGTAGAAAGCAATATTTTGTAGAGGGAAATGGCTTGAAAGCTGACACACATGCATGCAAATGCCATTCTCTTCAGTAAGTAATTTGCTTTTTCTTTCAAAAGCATAAATGGCATAGTTAGACACATTATTTTGTATATTGCACATAACAATACAAGATGCACAAAAACAGCAAGTACAAAACATTTCATATTGATAGAGGAACCCATGGCTGCAGTGTATGATTAGCATAAATGTATACACACTGAAGAAATGCCTTCAGGATTAAAAAGTAAGGCTGAAAACAGGAAAAGTTCTTCTAACTTCAAGAAATGAAAACATTTAGAATATACTTTTTATTTCTGGAGTTGTAACTTTTAAAAATAATTAAGCTGCATGGAGCCTGAATCAGATCATATGCTCACTACTGCATCTGACTCCTATGGCCCCATATCAGGCTTTCATTCTGAAGACAAATAATTTAAATAAATCCTCAAAGTGTTTGTATGTCAATGACAAAACTCAGGAGAATACTACTCTGGAACATATATAGGCATGGATAGTCTTATAATTTAAGAACCTTTTAATGCCAAAACTGATTTCTGATTTATATAATTGTATCATATTTGTGGTTTATATCATTGTATCATTTAGATCATCTGCATTGTAAAACCCACACTAGCCAGGAAAACTTCTTACCAGCTTGTGTAATGATCTTTCATGTTAGCCTGATATTTTAGGTCTTTGCTCTTGGAAATTTCCATGCCCAGCCAGCTATCCAACATTGATGAATCCCAGCCTCGCTGAGCAACTGAGAATAATACAGCTAAGCCTATACTAAGAGAAGTCTTAGTCTGGAAAATGGTCCCCAATGAAATCTTCGGAATATCAACTTCAGCAGGTCTACTCAATATGATTAGTGTCAACATATGGCCTTTTTGTTTAAAGGAAGGAACATTTCTTTCATAGAATCTTGTTAAACCTCTCATTCTACAATTATCGTAATCATGACCTCTATTGTTCGTCATTTCCACTAAAATTTTTGCTTCTACATCAGCTTCTTTCTTAAGATATATATTCCCATTAGATACAAAACAGCCATTAATCTTAATGGAAGCTATGCTCAGAAATGGAGTGGGAGAGGTACCCAGGAGGTTTTGTCATATCTTTAAATTCAGTAACAAAAAAAGTGATTTGAGCTAAATTCTGATAATGAATGCACATTGTTGAAGAATTAAAATTTAAGATATATTTACATACCTCCTGAACTTATATTAAGAAGAATTGAAACAATACTTCTACCGGATTATGTGGCAGAATTCATGCTGATTTCATCCTAAGAAAAGCTGCTCATTTTCTTATACTGTAGGAAAAAGAGTTGGGTGAATAGCTCATAAGAACAGCTTATCTGACAATCTGGGTCTTAATATGCTTGATCCTCACTTGTGAACAGATGATATTATTTTAAGAAGTATACACTTTTTTTACAATATAAACCCATTTTATTTATTGTTTGTCCCACAACTTTATATTTAAAATTCAAAATTTGAACAGCAAAGTTTGTTATTCACCACATGGCTTTCACTCTTTTTCTGAACTTGATGTCTGTAAAATGCATGAAAAAAAACCCTGATTTTTTTTTCCTTAGGAATAAGCTCTTTAAAAACATCCTGAAGATTGTTTATGTTTTTGAAGTATTTGATAATCTCTTTTTAGAATTATTTGTCAGGTTTTTTTGACTGCAAAACTGTGGCAACATTATAATACAGCTACATATGACTGATAAGAAGAATAAACCCACAATCAAAATAAAAAGTTCAGTCATGATTATTGTCCTTCAGAAGACATAGTTATCCTTATTTGTATTAAAGTAGAAAAAACTTATTAATAATAGGAATATTTTGTTTTTAATGGAAAACCCTGATTGCAGTTCTTTAGACGATTATGTCATGATACCTCTTTGTTTTGAAGGGTCAGTCTGTAGTAGGGAATGTGAGAAAAACATTTAATCAGAAATTGGCGAACAGTCAGTAGAGTGGCAAGGATTCGATGGTAAACAATAGTTCTCCGTAAAATTGCCAGATTGAAAGGATCTGATGACTCCCACTTCCAGGAGCTGCTTGGAAGAGTCACAACTATTTTTAAATGCATGTGTTTTTAGAAACAAGCTGTAATAAGGAATCACAAAAATCATTTTATGAGAGTAGGTTAGGTGTTTATCTGTATTGCATCTGCCCTAAGGAGAAATTTCAGCACATGGGGTATATTTGTCATTTGAGATTATGGATATAACACATCAAAACCTTCTGCTGTTTTGATAGCTGGTGTGACTGGAGCCAATAGGTTGAAACTGAGCCTTGGAAGACAAAAATTTTGTTATCTATAATATATGCAACCTTTGAAACACCACCAGAGATGAGCTGAAAATACAACTAATTCAATAAATCAATACGCTGAAGAAAAGTATTGCATTTGCTCTGTATTACAGCTTGAGTAACATTACAGTTTTCCTGAAAGCAATATTGAAACAAAATTGATCTATGGTTTCGCTTTACAAAAAAATAGATAATGTGATTGGTTTTGAAAAAAAATCAAAATGTGCTGCTTCTGGGGAAAAAAATATATGAGACAATTAAAAAAAAAGGGGTTGTAAATATTGCTTTTAGAAGCTGCACTTTTAAGTTTTCTTTCCTTTCAGTGAAAGCATAATTCATTATAAAGAAAATGAAAAAAATATGTTCATTAATGTTTTCATTTCTCTTATGTTTTCCTTAATTGGTGTCACATATTTTCCCTGCACGTTTACTTCATTCTTTGTAAGAAAACACATAGACAAAAAAACCCTCCCTAAACTAGGTAAGAAATTAAAGTCTTTTAATTAAAGTCTTGATTTTCCCACTTTGTCATTCTTCTAGAAATTCTCTGTGTGTGTGTGCGCAGCACACAACCTTGTGTCAGTCCTATTACTAAGCAATGAACATAAAAAAGTTCTTTAGGCACCAACTGTTCTGAACATTCTTCAAAAATTATGCTAAAGCATTTGTGAATAACATGAAATCAGATTATGTTTTATTTGAAGAAATAAGTAATATGAACAAATATTTTGAGTACTGTGCTTTCCCAGAGTGTGCATATTGACAGTGTTTAGTTACCATATGCAGTACAGTGCAGGAAAAGTACATCTTTGGTTTTAAGATGATGAAACTACTACTTCACTAAGTAATGCTAATTAGAGGCAGAAACTAGACATCACACTGGAGACAAAAGCAATTCTGTCATCCCAGCGTTCCACTCAAAACCACTGGAAATTCTTTTCCTTAATCTCATAAGCAGCTTGAAATATCTGTATCCTGCAAAAATCTTCAGACTCCTAAGTTGGGATTTTTTAGAGCAGCCATGATGTTTGGATTAAAACTCCCTTTGTATCTTTTGGAAAAAAAAAAAAAAAGAAGAAAAAGTATATTAATGGAAATAGTATAAATAACTGAGACTTGCTATGCCTTAGGAAAAAAATTGTTTATGAAGCAAATTCTTAGTGAGCGTTTGGCCATGATTTAGGCACCACTTTCAATTCTTCAGTTTGGCCTGTTGTGAAGCACATGGGATCATTTTCTTCTATACAGTTTCTGCAATTCCATCTCACTCTTATTTTAGCACATAATTAGGGGTCAAGCATTCTGCGCAGGTCATACAGAAGAATATATACAGTAGTGATTTGAATAGGTTTTATGTACTCTAGATATCAAGACACATTAACCTTTAATCATAACAAGGACTGAAGTCAGAAGAAACTTGGTGAGAGGTTCAAAACCCTTGCTTGCCACACTCATAAGTCCATCATTCCTCATTTGCTACTTTCAGGCTGTGACTCAATAGCTAGTATTATGAGACTGAGATGAAACAGTAAGATAGTTGTAAATAAATCATTTCACCCAAAATGTTTTATTTTCAAAATGCAACAGTCGTGGCAACACAAAGATTTACTCCCAGTGAATCATTGGCAGGCACTTTCACATTTTTAAATGATAAAATATGTGAGATTCTGGCAGGTTCACCTACCTCCTCAAATTGCGCTTTATAAAATTTTGCACATCTGTCATACTTTTTACCAACTTCTTTTTTTTTAAACCATTTTGCATTTATTAAGGAATTGAGTATGAGCATTCTCCAAACAGGTCAATGCCTAATGTCATTGTCTTTTTTACAACACAGAGAAGAAGAGAGAGGTTCAGTGCTGATTATTTATGCACCATCTGTAAAATGGTGAACCCCTTTAGCTTCTACTCATTTATGTATGCATTGACATAAATTAAGATTGAGATGTGTCTTATTCTGGATGAATCAGTGATATAGTTCTGGTATAGTCTATGGTGGTATAGTCTAGATATCTGAGACAGTATAAACCATTCACCTTTTGTAGTAAGGCAGAAAAAACTCAGAGGCTGCTTAGAGATTCCTCTAACTTAAAATAATGTGCAGCCTGTGCTCTTCCATTGGCTCAGCCATCATCAGAGGCGATACATCACCTGTGATTGCTTTTCAGGAGGCTACCAAGTTTATTGGATATAAAGACACACAGTAGAACAAGTTATTGATTTCAAGGCTTTTCTGAACTTGTCAGGAAAATCTGGTTCTTCACATTAAAAAATTTCCTCCCTCCCTCCCTCCCTTCCTTCCTTCTTTCCTTCCTTTCTTCCATATACCTGATATCTGTGTTTTCCCTTGCTACTTTTAAATGTACTTATTTACTATTTCACTCCTTGGTCATCTATTTTCCTTCTGGCCTGCTAAAATAAGTGTGTCTTTGTTGCTGCCCATGGGATACGTCATTTACCTACTATAAAAGGTTTATTAATAAGTTCTTGTAGTTTAATTTCAGACCTGCAACTTACAAGTAGCATCATTAAAAAAATTACTGAAAAAGGGAGGAGATAAAAACATTTTTGGGATAAGATAAATGATGAAAAAGTCTATATTTACATGAGACTAAGGGTGATATAAGTATTTGCATAGTGTATTTTTTACATTACTAAATTGAATTTTCAAAAACAATAGAGTATTTATTCTTGTAAATAAAGAAATAATTCTGATACTTTTGTAAAAGTGAAAGCTCCATCAGATATTTCACTGTACTGTGTATCTGATGGAGCTATACTGAACAGTAAAACAACTTTATGGCACTACCTTTGAGAGTATGTCATGATCTCAGATGTCCTTATGATGAAAAGGACTGAATAAAAGAAAAGGATTCCATGAATCTCATTTCACCACTGAAATGTCTCATTTGTGTCAGCTGATCATATGGGTCTTCCTGGCCTGGGGGATTATCAGCTGAGAGGTAGAAGAGTGATCTGGAGGTAAAATGGTGAGAAAATGTAACTATGGCGTTAGGAGGCATCAGCAAAAGAAATAGGCTTCAAGTAGAGCTCCTCCTGATTGACTGCCAGGCACAGGAATCTTAATTTCAATATAGTTAAGAGGGAAATGAAGAATATGTATATTCTGGGCAGTTAAGAAAATCACTCTTAGAAGGCAGAATTCAAGGATGTATGGCTGTGTATTTTAATTATAGTTTTCAAAACCATAGTTATCAAATGCCTTTCTTTCACTCCTGCAAATTAGAGGTCTGAGTTGCTGAACCTGGCACCATGAAAATGCAAAAAAATCACTAGGAATATTTTTTTTGTTGTTTATCTGACAACTGGACGAGTTCAGATTTTTTTTTTCCAGTTAGTTTTAATTTTTTTCCCTGATATTCAGAGACATTTTACATATCTATAATCATAAATTGTCTTGCAGTTGGAATGCTACTGCTGAAGGGCAACATGAAGGCTCCTGTGTGACTAAGGAATTCTCATCCTCTTCTCAGTAGCATTACAGCCACCTGTAGGTAGAGTAGATGAAAAAACCCACATGTGTTAGTCCAAAATTTTCAGTTTTATTTAATGATGGTTACAGTAACTACAGCATCTGCCTATCCATCTTATTAAGCTGTTACCATTGTAAAAGCCATCAACAGATTAAAAATGTCTCCTTTCCATGCATCTCAGTCAGTGTCTTAATAAAGTCTCATGGTCACAGACTCTATCAGTTATATAGATTGAGCTAAATAGTTAATATTTACTGAATCCTTTCCTAATTCTGCTACTGGAACAAGTTGTTCCCCCACCACCCATGTATTTCCCTCCTACACACTACTTCCATTTGATTCCCCTGACAAAGTCTTATCAGATTGCACATACCCCTGTGCCTGATAATTTTTCTTAAGGTTTCTGCATCTGAAACATATCCAGGTTTTCAAGAAAGAAGATGAACTCTGAATTCCTAACATAATAAAAACTTCTGGACAGCAGTTCCCATAAGGAACAGAACTTACAGCTTAGAAACATACAGTGGTGGGGGAAGAACTTCACTTCCCTCTACATGTAAACTATATATTTATATCTTATATATGAAATTGTATAATATTTATATGTAAATATACATTTATTATGTATAACATATGCTATGTATCACACATATATGCTAATGATTTTAAGTTCACTTAAAATGCGGGGAAACTTAAATCCTTTCTGTTTCTGTCAAAGTCAAGCTTAGGTTTCTCACATGTGTAGAGAAGCTGATCTAAATTCTTTCTGGCCTGTTCAGAATCAAGGACAAATCATCCTTCAGAATTGCCCAGTTTGGGCAACATTCATAAGCTAGACAGCCTTTCAGCTACCCATCCTGTGGTGCGCAACTGCTTTTTGATATGTGTTAAGTTCATGTTTGTCTTGAGAACGGTTTTGTTTTGTTTTGTTTTGTTATGAGTTATCATTTTCAGTTTTGCATCCACAAAGGCACAATTAGGAAGATCCACTCAGTGTTATGATAATTGCCTGCTGAAAGGATTTGTGTGCCATCAGAGCCATGGCTGGATCTTTATTTTGTGCAGAAAAACATTGCTATAATCTGTTGATTTTGTGAAAACTTCTGGTAAGAGAGAGCAAGGTGTGAGGAGACTGCTTTATTGATGTGTTCTCAAATTTTGAATGGGAAACCACATGAGGATACCAAGCTGTAAGGCAATCCACTATAGCATGTGAACTTTAGAGCAATTAAAGAGTCAACCTTGTAAAAAGAACTAAGTTCTCAACATTACCTCTAATAGAGATCATGTTCTGCTATCACAATGCAGGCCAGACTAGGCCACCTAAGTTGGTATAAGAATCCAGAGAAGGAATAAAGTACCAGACATAGTGCAGCAGCAGGTGAGAGACTATTATAAGCAATTTTCATGATATTTATTATAGACCTCTAAACTAAAAAAATCAGCAAAAGATACAAAGGAGCTTTAAAACAGGTTCTCTATTGTGGGTTATTGTGTTTTCAGCTGCAATGAACCTGATAATGAAGTCAGCTGAGCAAGTGCATAAAGGTCTCACACTGGCAAGAAAAAGACATCCCCAAGAATACGGCAACAGAAATGTCTTAACATTCACTACAAGTACAGTAATATAGACTAGATTGTTACTAGTGACACTGAAAAAATAATCAAGTAAGCAAAAAGAATGTTTATGCTCCAAATAAAGGTTCCTGGTGTCTCTGAAAGGGAAAATAAAAAGAGAATTTAAGTCTAGGATTCTGAAAGAGTAATAGGGATTATCAGAAAGCAAATGCTTTACTGAATTACAGCATGCTGACACAAAACCCAACAGAGACAAACACTATTTTATCTGGTTCCAAACTGCATTAGCAATGACTGAGAGGAGAGGGAACAGCCTGGTGGTTACCACAGGGAAAGTAGACTGGAAAAATTTTGTTGTCTTTAGCCATCACTAAAGGCACAATTTTCACATAGATAAAGTCAACATTTCATAAAGGTAAAAATATACAAGCCTGTGGCATGTGTCTGTGACTTTGGAATCAGAGTCTTGGATGAGACTGGAGGACTAGGGCCCTTGTGTACAGCTGGGGCTCTGAACTGCATGAATTTGAAGTTGGACTTCAGCAGTGAATCTGAGAAAATATTTATTAAATGCCTTTGAAGTATTGAAAATGAATTTTTGTTTTCTTTAATTGAAAGTACTTGTTACCCTGTTGCTTTCTGTTTACAGGATAACTATACAACTGTTTTGAAAACAATACAGTACACTTCAAACTCTCCTAGAACTTGTTGTAACCCCAAAATTAATCTTTATGACATGGCCATCCCATGCCTAAAAGGATCTAATTTAGATTAAAAAATCTAATATTTTTTCTCCTGAACTCTACCAATTATGGATCTGGCACTTTATGCGTTGCAAATACACATATTATTGGACATACTCGTCCCATCATTATGAACTTCTTTATTAGGTTGGTAACGCCTCTTGGTCAGGGACATAATCCATTCTCATGGCACAATGACTCCAGGAAGTCTGGAGGGGAATTATTTTACCTGTGTAGCAGCCGAAAAATCATCTGCTTCTTTCAGTTGCCATCATTCCTCTTTGCTGCATATAATACAGCTGTAGGACTTCTGTACCGTCAGCAGAAGCACCTTTACCTGCCCTTAGCTATTCTTAGAAGAGTGATACTCATCATCCTTTCATGGTAGATACTATACACACTAGAACACAACCGCCACATGTAGGAGGCAAGCTTTGAGGTCACCTCATATTAAAGGAATGGTTTGGGCATCTAGTGAAATGCCATTGTAGTTTTCCTAAAACACTGTGACTGGCAGTGCTGAGGGTTTTTTGCAACAGTTTCATGGTTAAAGCTCTTACGCAGAAATGATCTGATAGAACCAACCTGTCCTACCCTCCAGACATGTGTAAAGTGGTGCTAGGGAAATGATCCCCTTACAACTTTCTTTATGAACATAGGCCACTGGAGTGAGATGAATTGTGTCACTATAAAGCAAAGGAAAATTCACAATGCTGGAAAAAACAAGCAAGGAAGAAAGAATGTGGTTGCATGGTCCTGAGAAGGCATATTGTGTTTCAATTCCTGAAGTCGAGTTTCTTATCTTTTTATGAATGATGTTGG